>JBAMMX010000009.1:17823793-18000644 GCA_037126225.1 Dillenia turbinata
ACCTTATTCATTTTCATTTTTTACGGACCATATTACCCTTTATAATTTTTGGTAATTTGTTAAGAAAAATTTTTGAATTATAATTTGTTTAAAAAAATAAAGTGTGGTTGTACCCGCTTCACCTTCATTCACCCTTTATAATACTACACTAGTAATAATTAATAATAAAAGAAAGATATGCTAATTATTATTTATTTATTAAATATGCATTTTTTTCTATTATTTATTTCAAATCAATTTTGATTAGTATAAAATGACAAAATTATTTGTTCAAAAACTTAATAATCAGTATTATTGGTCTAATAACCTACACCGATGTTTATCAAAATCAAAAATCCCAATTTTATGATATTGATAGAATAAAATTTTATTAGTTGTTTTATAAGTTAAAAAATATATTATATATTAAAAAGAAAAAGGAGTACTATAACATTAATAATTGATCATAGATGCTCATGATTTGAAAAGAAAAAGCGAATGTATAGTTCGGTGAGATTGAATTCGATTTCTATTATAACTAAAATAAAAATAAAAAAGATATAAGGGTATTATCGTCAAATAAAAAAATCCCGTTTGGTTTGAATGACAAAAGCAAACCAGTTGGATTGCCTCAGAAAATTAGTCATTTTTCTAGTTAAACCCTTTTAAACGCCCAACTTTATATACTCCGTCCAAAATCCCACCCCCTCTGTTCTGCGTAACGCGGAGGCTTCGCATTTCGCGTCCCCGTCTCTGCAAGCTCAAAAATATATAAACAAGCTGAAGAAAAAATCACGACACCTTAAAACCCTCCTCTCTCTCTCTCTCTCTCTCTCTCTCGCTTTGTGTGTGAAAAACAGAGGACTATAAAACAGAGGATTCAAAAGATAGAAAAAAAAAAAATCAGGAGTTTTTGATGGCGAAGGCGAAGGGCACTGCAAAGATGGTATCAAAAATTTCAGTACCATCGCAGATTATAAACTCTCTCTCGTCATCTTCTCTTCAATCCCTCTTACTCTCACCCAAGAAATCTGCAAAAAAGAAGCCCAATTTCTTCACATTGTCAACCTTAACAAACCCCAGATTCTGGCTTCTCATTCTCCTCATTTTTTGCCTTCTTGGCACTCTGGCTTTAATGGGGTTTTCCAATATACTCCCTATAATACCCTTATCTCCAAAACCATGTCTGATCACACAAAAACAGGAGCTAATCTCGTCAATTTCTTCTGCTTCTGTAATGAAAGTTGTTGAGGAAAGTGAAAAAAAAATGACGGGGTTTTTGAGAAAATGGAAGAAGAGAATGAGTTTTGGAAGCAGCCAGATGGGTTGGGGTTTAGGCCATGTTTGAGGTTTAGCAGAGAGTATGAGAAGACAAATGCAGTTGTGTTGAAGGATAGGAGTAAGTATTTGATGGTAGTGGTTTCTGGCGGGATGAATCAGCAGAGGCATCAGATTGTTGATGCTGTCGTCATTGCTAGGATTCTCGGTGCTGCTTTAGTTGTTCCTATTTTGCAAGTCAATGTCATCTGGGGTGATGAGAGGTTAGAAATTTTCTTTTTCCTTTCTTTTTCTTTCTAAGTTAAAAAAATTTTCCATTTTGCTTAGTATTTTCAGTTGATTCAACTATGTTGATTTGTACTATGATGGTATTTTGTTGTCACTTTTTGTGGGATTGCTTTAATGTTTTCTGAATTGGAAGGAATATGCTTAATGCTTATACTTTATAGTTTCTTTTTGGTCTATTTATGCTATTGTCATTTCTAAAGCTTTTGTCCAGTTTTTTCCCCAATTATCCATTCACTTCTTGAATTTACTGTATTATGTTCCCTTTTGGCCTACATTTATCTGGGGGTTGCATTTAGCTATGTGTCAATGGCTCAATTCTCGAATTTGCAATTTTTTTAGTCTAATGAAAAGCCATTATCATTGATTCTATTGGGTACTCATAATTTGTATCATGATCCATATGCGTGTGACTTGTTAGTGAATTTCACTGATTGGTGCTGTGCTTTTTGTGGTTGATTGGAGCAGTGAGTTTTCTGATATATTTGACTTGGAGCACTTCAAGAGGGTTCTTGCCAATGATGTTAGAGTTGTTTCTTCGCTTCCATCGACCCATTTGATGTCAAGGCCTGTGGAGGAGAAAAGAACTCCACTTCATGCCTCCCCGCAATGGATTCGTCAACATTATCTTAGACGAGTAAGATTCTTTGCCCCATATATATATATGTATGTACGTACTTATGTATATGCTGAAATTTACTTTTTCTCGAGCTATTTTCACATTATCTACCACTTATAGTTATGTATGATTCTCGATGGTGAAAAAGAGAGAACATTGAGAATATAGATAGCTGTCTTTGGCCCTGTATCTTAGCACTAAGAGCACAGTTTTGTTTGTAATTTTACGAAGGAGACAGAGATGCTCCTACTGCCTGAATTTTGAGCTTTGAGATGCCATTTTATGGTGGAATTGATTCCATTGAATTGGTCTATATTCAAAGCAGTTTCACTGTTTTTTCCAGAAACTACAGAGGATGCCCGTATATTCACATTCCCCATTTTCACATGATCAATTAATTTATGCACACTACAAGCCATGCACATGGTTTGGTGGAACAGTCGAGCTATTAAGCTGTTCATTGTCACTTGGACCATTCTATTGATGCACCTACATTTTCTCATTGTTTAAAGCAATGTCCAATCAGAGGTGTTTGACTTGGTAAAAGCAATAGGCAGCTTTCATGTGGTCCTTTTTGCTAATGTTGATTTTGTTGCTAAACTTTAGTTGCTCGTGTCTACTCTATTCATTAGAAATTTTGAATTTCAATTTAGTGCAAAGAATCTTATGCAATTGACTTCCTATCCTTGCAGTTTAACGGGTATGGTGTTTTGCTTCTACGTGGTCTGGATTCAAGGCTAGCCAAAGATCTACCCCCTGATCTTTAGAAACTTAGGTGCAAGGTATGAATATGATGATTTTCAGATAACATGATAATCTTCTTATTTAGCTTTGTATTTCTGATTCTTTATTTGTTTCTTAATTCATGTTGACAAGGTCCTTGTAGGATCAAGTTTCCTGGATTTAATAAGGTCACAATATTATTGTATTATAGTTAAGGATATGAGATGCAGGCTTGTCCTGGACCATTTTGCTCGTATTTTTCTTGTACCTAAACGGTTTGACTTGATCATTTTTGTAAGATCTCCTTGGTCCTGCTATCCTGGAATGCAGGCTTGTCACCATCTGTTTGTTGCCAAATCCTGTATTAACATTACGTATACCGTCACTCTTCTACATCTGTTAGTTATGCAAATCACTAGTTCTTTAGTGGGTTGGAATTGAGTTTACTTAGTCTGCTAATATACAAAGAAAAGCACAATTACTCGTTAATAACAAATTTGTATCAATTTTGGCTTCAGGTGGCTTTTCCTGCCTTGAGATTTGCCCCACAAATTTTGGAACTTGCTAATAAGATTGCAGAGAGGATGAGAAGCAAGGGTCCTTTTCTTGCCCTTCATCTAAGGATGGAGAAGGATGTATGGGTGAGAACAGGTTGTCTTCCTGGTTTGAGCCCTGAGCATGATTTAATAATTAACGAAGAAAGAAAACAACGGCCTGAGCTTCTTACTGCAAGATCAAACATGACTTATCATGAACGCAAACTCGCTGGGCTTTGCCCATTGAATGCAGTGGAGGTTACTAGGTAAGAGTTTAGCATTTCTACCGAATGTGTTGATTGTTGTAGCTTTTGTTATGGTATATTTTGGTTAAATCTTCTAATGTCTGAAATGTAAATGCTTTTCTTTGGAAATAATCTGTTTTAGGCTACTCAAAGCCCTTGGAGCTCCGAAAAGTGCAAGAATATATTGGGCTGGTGGACATCCATTTGGAGGAAAAGAAGCCTTGTTACCATTGACCAACAAATTTCCCCATTTCTACAACAAGGAAGATCTTGCCTTACCAGGCGAGCTAGAGCCATTTGCAAACAGCGCATCCATTATGGCTGCCATTGACTACACAGTTTCGGAGCTAAGTGATGTTTTCATGCCATCCCATGGGGGAAATATGGGCCGTGCCATTCAGGTATAGCTACCACTGCCAAATAGTTTTTCGGATAATCTTAAACCCTCTGTCTTCTTTTAACAAGGTTCTAAATTGCTTCTGTAACAACATAGCTTGCTATTGGAATTTCAGTTGCTAGAATTTTGGGACTTTGTATGTGCTGAAATATATCTGACTGAGGTTATTTATTTGATGATACAGGGACACAGAGCCTATGCAGGGCACAAGAAGTATATAACACCAAACAAGAGGCAAATGCTCCCTTATTTTCTGAATTCTTCTCTCCCAGAGGCTGAGTTCAACAGAATTATAAAGGATTTGCATCGCGATTCACTCGGACAACCTGACTTCAGAACAAACAAAGCTGATAGAGACGTTACCAAGTATCCAGCGCCTGTGTGCATGTGCAATGATTCAACTACAGAACCGTGATTTGATGCTGGAAGTCCTACATGAGATCAAACACTGAAATATTGCTCCATTGGTCAAGTATTAATATATGCCCTAGAGTGCTAGGCCCTCAGAAGGACGGGAGGTCTATTTAAGGATAATGTGGCTTATCAAAAGCACAATCTGGGAAAGGGCAGATTGGGAGTGCCATGAATGCCATTCTCTATGCAAAACCATCTGGAAAAATGACATTGAGGACTATTACGCACAGAAAACTACTGCAGCAATTTTTTGATTCTTTTCTGGAAGATTTCTGGATAGGAGATAATATGTATATTGTTTCATATCATTCTTTGTAACAGATGTAGGTGAATTTATACGTGTATATCTTGTAAAAAGTATGTTTCTTGAGCTTATATAATATCAGATTCAAAAGCTTTATATACTTGGCTCTTCATAATTTTTGAACAAATGCTGCTTTGTGGATTGAGAATTACAATTACTGGTCTCGTGATTTATGGCAAAGGAGAACAAGTTCATGGTACTTCTGCAGAGACGACTACTTAAAGCCTTATATGAGATCAGAATCAAAAGATATATAGACTGAGATCTTTGTAATTGCAAATGCTGATTTCGATTGAGAATTACAATTACTGGTCAAGGGGTTTGTCGCAAGGGAAAATGAGTCCATGGTGCTTCGGCAAAGACAAGTACTAAGCTTTATATCAAATCAGATTCAAAAGCTTTGTATGTTTAATCTTCATAACTTTTGAATAGATGCTGATTTTTATGGATTGCGAATCAAAATTACTGGTCTAGCAATTTGTCGCAAAGGGAAACAAGTTCATGGAATTTCTGCAGAGACAAGTACAAAGCGGGCTGTAATTTATTTACTCATGCTTTTTAGTGGGGAAAATAAGGCTTTGAAATACAAAACAGGCAATGCATTAAGAAACTTCTACAACATGCTTTGACAACAACGTCAGTATGTTACTCCCCCATTCATGCCAGTCATGTCACATCAACTCTACAATTAAAGGTGAGGCTGCTTCCGTCAACCATGGAGGACTGTAATTGTAATACTTTCGAAAGTCATTCATCGACTGAAATTGAAATTTAGAGACCCAATTGTGATGTTAGACATTCAACAAGAAATATAAACAGTGATAAGAAAATTGATTCACACACACACCCAAAAAAATTGTCATGTGGAGTGTTGTTTTTTTATTTTTATCATGAAAAATTTTCAAGACTTTCAAATGGTTGAGAGAGAGAGAAATGGTCTCTGTATACTTTTCTTATAATTTTCTTACGCGCATGGATAAAAATTCACACGCACGGATCACGGAGTCATTGTTAAGTGCAGGTATACTTTTCTTACACGCATCAGAGTCTATGAATATGGCCTAACTCCCCATTTAATTAAACACTTAAAAGTTCAATAATTAGGAATGGTTATTATCGAGAATGTCAAATTGTTTCATTTTAATAGCAAGTGATTAGGAGAAAATGAATTCAGCAAAAAAGAAGAAAAATGTTTTTATCTTCAAAATTAAACGATATCAGCTCGGACTAGATCGAGATGTGATTATTTATTTATTTATTTTAACAAGTCTTTTATCTTGGATTATACTTGACCCCATCAAAAGATTGAAGGTTTTAGAGATTGGTTAGATCATTGTACAAAAAGAAATAAGGAAAAAAAATATCTAGCCAACCATTTCTATCCATGTGAGAGAACCATGGGCATTTAT
Organism: Dillenia turbinata; assembly: GCA_037126225.1. NCBI lineage: Eukaryota > Viridiplantae > Streptophyta > Magnoliopsida > Dilleniales > Dilleniaceae > Dillenia > Dillenia turbinata. The sequence goes on from JBAMMX010000009.1 coordinate 17,829,983, forward strand.
TGATTCAGTATTTAGGTAATTTGCTTATTGTTGGAGATGAGTTATGGTTTCACAGATACCAGCTCTTTCTTGACTCGAACGGTAACCGTCGATGGGTGGATACACCTGCAAAAACTGCTGGAGGGTGCTCCAACGGGGAGATTCCGACTCTCAAGTCAGTAAAGAGCGGTTTGCGTTTGAGATAAACAGACTAAGAATTAAGAAAAAACTATTCCCTGTAATCAGTGTAATTCGAGTGTTAGGCGTAAAGAGCGTACCTTATTCTGAGAGTTTTTATATCACTTATACCTTTGAGGAACGTGCTTCGCTGGGGACTCCAACCCTACCTTCCATATCGAATTGATTCGGGAATTTCGGAGGTAAATATTATGAGTTGATTACGATCCCCATTTATCGAAAGAGCTACCATTTTCGGAAGGGGTGCTTTCCTTACTTAAAAGATCTGGGATTTTCTGTTATAAAATAGGAGACTGAACTTAAGGAAATCCTGACATTCCTTTAGGATCGTTCGGAGTGTTGCGTATCGTTCGGTCACTCGACCGATGAAGGGTCAATCGGGACTCGTCCGATTGGTACGCTGATATTTGCTTGCCCGCTCGGGGCGACTGCCTTCGCTCGGTGAGTATCGTTCGGTAGGTGCGGGCGACTGAGACCCTTCGGTAGGTTGAATGGGCCACTGAGATCTTTCAGTAGATTATTGTGACGATGATCAGATACCGATCTGTGGGTGTCCTTCGTGAGTTTCTGGAGAATTGACTCTTTTGATCTAGACTTTTAGGTCATGTCTCATCATTTGCCCCCGACTCATGGTCTTTTCGGAAGAAGAAGCACCATGAGTGACAATTCTTGAAAAAGAAAATGCCCTTTTTTAATTTGACTTTCGCCACTTCGATTTTCACGAACTGTCTCCCACACGCCTCGCAAGAGTCTACGTTCCTTAGAAAGTACCGCTTTCTCCCTTTTCTTCGAAAAGCTTTCTCTTCCAACAAAAATGTCAACAGGCGTCTCCTCATCACGTAGCATAGACAACATTCAGAGCATTATGACCGAAGATGATCTTATAAAAGTTCAAAAGGAAATATCGCTCGGAAACGACTTTGAATTCGTATTACCGGCAAAGGGGATAGAGCGAGTATTGCCCTCGAGAGTTGTGTCCCGATGTATAAACAATGTGTGAAATACGGTTTGAAGATTCTATATACGGGCCCATCGACGGAGATTTTGAGGTATTGGAACTTTCAACCCTCACTGCTTATCCCAAGTGATTGGCGGTTTGTGATTGTCCTAATTTCTCTGTTAGGGTTTTTCCGTATTCGTTTTGACCTAGAGATTTTGGGGGCTCTATTCTTCTTAGGGCGATGTAGCTCCAAAAGGTTTACTCATAGTTGGTATAAGTTTTAGACCCGCCGGGAGTCTCGCTAGAAATTTTTTTATAGTGAGTCTCAAGATAAACACTGGATGCTGAAGTTTTTCTTCATCAAATTTTTGAACAGAAATCTCCTTTCTGTATTTTCGGACGTTAATCAGGTCCCTTTTTTGAATGAGAAAATCTCACATCTTCTTCGTCACTCTCGTTTTTTGCATGCTGTGGCCCGTTATTGTGAGACCCACCGTAGGAGCTTGTGGGTAGATGGTTTGGTGGAAGACGAAATGTTGATATTGTATGGCTTGCTTATGGGCGAGTCGAGACGAATCACTAGGCCTTTTTTGTTGGCGCGACAGGAAATATCGTGGGCTGATTCTGTGTCGGTTGTAGATTCTCATCTTCTTGAGGAGATTTCTACTGATCAGGAGATGCGGCCAAACGCGAAGAGAAGTGCGGGTGACTTTTTTGTCGAATCTCGTCGGAAAAGATCGAAAGCTAAATTGTCTAGTCTTCATGTGGAAGAAAGAGGATCGACGAAAACTAGAGGATGTGAGCTGTTTTCGGTGCATTTTGAGACAGAAGAGGATTTACCAGTCAATAGTCTGGTGATTCCTAGTACGTCCATCGGGGTTGGGGAGAAAAGTACTCTAGAGGAGGGTCCCTTAGAGACAATTGGAAGTGCTCCATACCCAGCCTCTCAGCGGCCAGAAGAGGTCCTGACAACACATGTTTCTCCCCCTGTTTCAAAGAGAACGTCGGAACGGTCTCCTAAGGAGTCTGGATATCTGCTGTAAGATTTATCAGATGAGGGTAGTACCCCACCACCCATTCGAATTGAATCACTCACACTGGCAGGGGACGAGAATTTTGAGGAGGGATCAGTGACGATCGGTGTGTGGAGTCATCAATTTAATGTTATCGATCCTCAAGCGGCGCTACAATTAACCGAGCGGTTTGAGTTCCCTCCGCAGCTTGCTCTTTGATCGATACCTACGGATCATATTGACAAGGCCATCCATTCTTTCTGTCTTACGGTAAGTATCTCCTTCATTCGAACTATGTTGGGTTCCTGCTACCCAGCGACTCTAATAAGTTCACCTCTTTTCAGGCCTCGGCCTTGACTGAGTTTCAAAGGAAATTGAGAGCAGAGCGTGATGAGTAGTTTTCTCGTATGGGTAACTAAGTGTTGGCGCTGAAGGACGCTTTGGAGAACCAAAAGAAGACCATCGGAGAAGAGAAAGATAAGCAAATCAAGAGTCTTCATGAAGACCTTATTTTGACTCAAGCACGTTGCAAGGAATTGGAAGTAGAGGTGTGTATTCGAGGGGCGCGGTTAATAGCTGCTGAGACATTAGCTCGCGTTCGGGAGGAGTCTCTTCAAAGTGCCGAACGAGAGATAACAGATCTCAAGGCTTCTATTGCTAAAGATACTGTCAACTTCTAACTTTCTCAGCGTAGGTTGCTTGAACGTTTGAAGTGTGCCAAGGAAATTCTTCAGAAAATCGGGCAACACGAAGCCCTTCCTCCCGTTGAGGAGTCAGCGGGTTCGAATTCCGTCTAAGTTGCTTCTGGTGCTTCCTTTGATTTCTTATATTTTTGTGTCTTCTGAGGGAATGTTTCGTTCCCCAACTCATTGGTATGTAATGATTTTTTAGTAAAGAACCCTTGAAGATTTCATCCACTAGTCTGATTTAAATTTCATCCTTCCATGTGTACCTGACTGATTAGGATCTGGTGTTCGGTGGGGGACTTTCACGGTCGTGTTTACCTATTCGGGGAATTTTATTCCTACTTCAAGGATGTACTCGTTCTGGAAGCTCTGGGTGACTGAGACTCTTCGATCAGTTAAAAACCTTAGGAATTAGAGTGGTGTTCGCCCGTTCGGGGAGTTTCATCTCATATTAGTAACACATTCGTTCGGAAGAATCTGGGCGGCAGAGGCCCTTCGGTTGATTAGAGACTTTAGGAGGTAAGATCGTGTTCGTCCGTTCGGGGAGTTTCATCCCATATTAGTGACACATTCGTTCGGAAGAATCTGAGCGGTTAAGACCATTCGGTTGATCAGAAACTTTAGGAGGTAGGGTCGTGTTCGCCCGTTCGGGGAGTTCTATACTATATTAGTGACACATTCGTTCGGAAGAATCTGGACGGTTAAGGTCCTTTCGGTTAATTAGAGACTTTAGGAGGTAGGGTCGTGTCCGCCCGTTCGGAGAGTTCCATCCCATACTAGTGACACATTCATTCGGAAGAATCTGGGCGGTTGAGACCATTCGGTTGATTAAAGACTTTAAGAGGTAGGGGCGTATCCGCCCGTTCGGGGAGTTTCATCTCATATTAGTGACACATTCGTTCGGAAGAATCTGGGCGTTTGAACCCTTCGGTTGATTAGAGACTTTAAGAGGTAGGGCCGTGTCCGCTTGTTCAGGGAGTTCCATTATATACTAATGACATTCGTTCGGAAGAATCTGGGCGGCTGAGGCCTTTCGGCTAATTAGAGACTTTAGGAGGTAGGGTCGTGTCCGTCTGTTCGTGGAGTTCCATCCCATATTAGTGACACATTCGTTCGGAAGAATCTGGGTGGTTGAGACCCTTCGGTGGATTAGAGACTTTAGGAGGTAGGGCCGTATCCGCCTGTTTGGGAGTTCCATCACATACTAGTGACCATTCGTTCGGAAGAATTTGGGCGGTTGAGAGCTTTTGGTTGATTAGAGACTTTAGGAGGTAGAGTCGTGTTCGCTCGTTCGGGGAGTTCCATCCCATATTAGTGACACATTCGTTTGGAAAAATCTGGGTGGCTGAGACCTTTCGGTTGATCAAAGACTTTAGGAGGAAGGGTCTTGTCCGCCCGTTCGGGGAGTTTCATCCCATATTAATGACACATTCGTTCGGAAGAATCTGAGCGGTTGAGACCATTCGGTTGATTATAAACTTTAGGAGGAATGGTCGTGTCCGCCCGTTCGGAGAGTTCCATCCCATATTAGTGACACATTCGTCGGAAGAATCTGGACGGTTGAGGCGCTTCGGTTGATTAGAGACTTTAGGAGATAGGGTCGTGTCCGCCCGTTCGGAAAGTTTCATCCCATATTAGTGACACATTCGTTCAGAGGTGATTTGAAGTTCCATTTCACGCGCAGTTAGTAGAGAATATCGAAACTTTCATTAAGGGAAGAGTGCCGGAAAATTCGAGTCATATGCTGGGCAGATGCTAGCGGGAACATATGGCTCGTGCCAGCCGTCTTCATTGTGGACTTGAAGGATCACTCATCCTGGTTTCTCGCGTGATGGTCTGGGATCTGGCCTATGCGACAGCTCATTCTCCCTTGGTGCGTCACGCCTGATAGGGGAAGGCAGATTCCTACCTTCTATACTGATGAACTTTTGTAGTTTTTTGTTGCGGACCAAGAATTCCAGCTCATCTTTGAGTCGTTTATACTCATCAGTTGTATGGCCATAGTCCCGATGGAAATGACATTATTTGGATTTGTCTTTCTTAGGATCTTCTTCTGTCGGGTGCAGGGGCCATCTGACGTATGACTTGTTCTTTATTTGATACAAAACTCGACTTAGGGTTTCATTCAACGGAGTGTAAACGTTGAACCTTTGCGAGGGTAGAATTCCTGGTTTGTCTCTTTTCGGGGAAGGCCGGCGTGGCGACCGGCTGCGTTCTTTTCTGCTATAGCGGCCCTTTTGTCGATCGAAAGCCTCTGCTTCTTCCGCAGCAATATATTTTTATGCTCGGGAGGAAAACTCTTGGATAGACGTTGATGGTTTCTTTGTAATGGAGATTTTCATATCAGAGGAGCGCAGGCCCGTTAGGAGTGCAGCCAAAGCGATGTTATGATCTAAGTCAGGGACTTTCAGCATTTCTGTCTTAAATCTCTTTATGAAGCTCCTGAAAGATTCTTCTCTCCATTGATGTAATGACAAGAGGGATGTAGATTTCCGTTTAACCCCTCAACTGATTACAAAGTGGGTCTCAAATTGTTGTCAGAGTTGTGCGAAACTCTTGATACTGAACGAGGGAAGAGAATTGAACCAGGCTAGGGTATTGCACATCGCGGCATCCTAGAGGTCTCTAGAAACCATAACTGTTATGAAATGAGCGGAATGGTCGCGAAGGTCATTTGTCCTGTCATACCACTCCATGGGAGTAGAAGAATATCCCTTGGCATTAGTTCTGACAAAATCTTTGCATCGAATGACGATTTGCCTAGGGAGTGTATGAGATCTTCCCTATCTTTCACGCCCGCTTTTTTAAGCTCAACGGCCATGAGCTGTTCAATCTGCCTTTTTAGATCTTGGGGCTCGTTTTGAGAGGCCGCCGATGGTTCTGAGAATTCTTGTCTAGGTGGTTGCTTATATTCAGATTCTGCGACAGACGAATGGTTGTCTGGCCCAAGGGCTCGATTGAGTCATTCTAGCTGTTTGCTCATTCTTTGAACCTAGACACTAACCTTTCCATTTGAGGCTGGTCTATCCGTTCTGGTCCTGAGGCCATGACTCGTTGTTCTGGGGGAACAGTAGGTTCGACAGGTTTAGGGATTTGCCCTCCTACAACAGGGCGGCTCTCGAAGACGTTCTAGTTCTCGGAGGCATGACTGTCAAAATAACAACAGAAATTACATTAGTCTGTTTTTCATAAACGGTGCTAATCTGTTCGAGATGTGTTATGGCTCAATAGATATAAACTCTTTCTTGACTCGAACGGTAACCATACTCAAAAAGACCGTAGTCTTATCTTAATAATAGCAATTTGAGAGTTCGAGATGTGTTACTGGCCCTCACAGCAATTGCCTAAATAAAAGCAGCAAATACTGTACTCAAAAATTGGAAGTGTTTTATTTATTTTGACATAATCAACTTGATGATGTCTCTCCGGATACCTCAATTTTATTATTTATTTTTTAATTCAATTATATTATGTACGATCGATTTAGTAAAATAAAATATTAAATTTTTTAATTTAAAATTTAAGAATATAAATCATTAAACTCTGATGAAGATTCGAATAAGTATAATTCTGGATGTCGTAATAAATATCCAAGAAAAGAAATAAACAACTTGACAACAGAAAGCCCAGTGATCATGATGCAGGCCACATTTTCTTTCCATAAGAAGCCCACTTGGTGAATTTTATATTTTTGGTGGCCCCCTTGTGCATGTGACTCGTCTGTACGCCAACACCAATAACGAGATGAATGAATAATCAATTGCACAAATTATTTGTTTACCTGCAACCAAGAATCCTCATACGCTCTTTCTTTCCCAAACCATTCTTTCTTCTACGCTCTTGTCCTCTTTGCTCCCTTTCCCTGCTTTCTAAACCTCTGTTGCTGTTTTTCTTTCTTGATTCCAGCTATGGGAGAGGCACTCTTGGCTGCTTACCTTCAAACTGTCCTGGATAAGTTGGATTCTAGGCAGCTGATGAACTTTGCACGTCAAGAGGGATTCGAATCTGAACTAAGAAAATGGAAGAAAATGCTGCGGAAAATCATGCTTGTTCTTGGTGATGCCGATGAGAAGCAGTTGAGCAGTAAGGAAGTGAAGAAGTGGCTGGATGATCTTCTGGATCTAGCTTATGATGCGGATGATGTGCTGGATGAGATTGACTGTGAAGCTCTCAAACGACAGAACAACTCCTCATCAGATCCTGAAACTAGCAGCCGTCAAGTCCAAGACATACTGGCTCAGATAAAGGAGATTACCACAAGAGTTCAAGATATTGAAGGGGAGAAGACCGACTTGGAGTTGAAAGCAAATCATGGAATCAGGTCTAGCATAATCAATAACAGGACGCCTACAACCTCCTTGCTGGACTCCTCTGAAGTTGTTGGCCGAGAACAAGATGTGGTTGAAATACTCAAGTTGATGGGCTTGAGCGAAACCACTGAAGCCAAAGTACATGCGAATCCTGTGTTTGGCATGGGAGGATTTGGCTCTGGTAGCATCAACAAACATGGGAAGCTGAAAGGTTCTTCAGGTATGGAAGCACCTACCTCAAAATCCCTGGTCATACCCATAGTTGGCATGGGGGGTGTCGGTAAAACTACCCTTGCTAGATGCATCTACCATCATAAAAATATGGAAAAACATTTTGATCTAAGGGCGTGGGCTTGTGTTTCTGATGCTTTTGATATTTTTGCTATAACAAAAGCAATTTTACAGAAGATCGGTGGAGATGCAAGTGGTATTAATGATCTCAATCTACTTCAAGAGAGATTAAAGGAGAAAATCTCTAAGCAGAGATTTCTAATTGTTTTAGATGATGTTTGGAATGAAGACTACATAGAATGGGAAAACTTATTTATTCCGTTCAAATTAGGGCACCCGGGATCCACCGTTATTGTTACTACTCGAAGTGCAAGTGTTGCCTCAATTACACGTGCCAGTTCACCTTATCGCTTGAATATACTAAAGGATAAAGAGTGTCTATCCATATTTGTACGACATGCACTGGAAGCCGAAGATTTTAGTGCACACCAGAATCTTAAAGTTATTGGTGAGAAATTGGTGAGAAGGTGCGGTGGCTTGCCATTAGCAGCCAAGATACTTGGCAGCCTCTTGCGCAATCAAGCTCCAGCAAAGTGGGAAGAAGTGTATGACAGTTCACTTTGGAATCATTCAATAAGCAAAAAGATTACTCCGGCTTTGGGATTGAGCTACCACTATCTTCCTTCCCATTTGAAACGGTGTTTTGCGTATTGTTCAGTTTTTTCAAAAGATTATGAATTCGATGAGGAAGAGCTAATTTTGCTATGGATGGCAGAAGGGTTTCTTGGGGAGCCAAATGAGGAGAAGCAAATGGAAGACTTAGGTCATGAGTATTTTCATGACCTATTATCAAGATCACTTTTGCAGCGGTCACGTTCCAATATACGAAGATTTGTTATGCACGACCTTATTCATGATTTAGCTCAGCTAGCTACAGGAAGGGTTTGCTTCAGGATGGAGGATAAGGAAGTGAAGGATGTTCAAACTAATACGGGAGCAGCCCGTCATTTGTCATATCCTCGCTATGTATTTGAGCCCAACAAGAAGTTTGAAGTTCTGAAGAATACAAAGAGGTTGCGAACATTGCTAGCACTGCCGTCTCAAGCTATGCATGACTCTCATTTCATTAACAAGAAGTTAGTATGTGATTTGTTGCCACAATTAAGGTACTTAAGGGTGCTTTCACTGAGTTTTTATCAAATCTTTGAATTACCAAGCTCCCTTGGTGATTTAAAATATCTTCGGTATCTCAATTTATCCCATACTTCTATTCGGTTTTTACCTGAATCTTTGTGTGATCTTCACTTTTTACAATCTTTGAAACTACAAGGGTGTTGTTATCTTCAACAATTGCCTTTGAAATTGATAGATCTTGTTAATCTTCGCTATCTTGATATCTCGGATACACCTTGCCTACAAGAGTTGCCACCTCATGTGGTGGACTTGAAATTTATTCGAAAATTGACAAAATTTGTTGTGGGCGAAAGTGATGTTTTGCAATTAAGGGAACTAAAAAAGCTGCATCATTTGGCTGGTAGCCTAACAATCTCAAGATTAGACAAAGTGAAGGATGTTGAAGATGCTATCGTGATCAACTTGATGAATAAGAAAAATGTTGAGGAACTAAATTTTGAATGGTGTGGAAATTTGGACAACACTGAAAATGTAGAGAGCCAAGTTCAGATTCTTAATTTGCTAGAACCACATAAGGCGTTGAGAAAGCTAGGAATTAAAGACTATGGTGGCTTGACTCTTCCGAATTGGATTGATGATTCCTCATATTCAAATTTGGTGGAACTCTCTCTCATCAATTGTAAAAGAAGCAAGTCGTTGCCATCCCTTGGCCAACTGCCTCTGTTAGAAAATTTGAAGATTAATGGAATGTTAGAAATTGAATCAATCGGAACAGAGTTTTATGGAGAGGCTTCTCAGCCCTTTCCATCCTTGAAGACATTGAAGTTTAAAAGCATGCCAAAATGGGTTAATTGGTCTCTCCCGGTTGGTATTACCTCGCTATTGCATCTGAGAATTAAAAATTGCCCTGAGTTGGTGGTCCCCATACTTTCAATGTTTCCGTCCCTGCAGGAATTAAGGTTCACAGATGTCAATAATATTTCAAATGGCCTGCACTGCCCCACGTCCCTTACGGAGATTCGCATTGCAAAATGCAAAAATCTACGGACCTTACCCGATGGAATTATCAGCAGCAGCAACAGTAACTTGCAAGTGTTGGAGATCGGGTTTTGCGAATCGCTTGAATCATTTCCATGTGGTGTCCTGCCCTCCACGCTTAAGAGGCTTTCCATTAGGAATTGTAGAAAATTGGAGTCGATCAGTGAGATGCTACTCGGTCCCGCTTCTCTTGACCGTATTGAATTTTTTGAGTATCCAAATCTCAAAAGCTTACCGGAATGCCTCTGTACCAATCTCACTTTTTTATATATGTATAGATGTGAGAGCATAGAATCGTTTCCAGAAACTCCCAACCTCACAGGTCTTCATATCAGTTATTGCAAGAATCTGAAATACCTGCCGAGTAACCTCCCAAAGCTCACTTCCCTTAAATATCTAGGCGTTGTTGGGTGTGATAATCTAGTGTCACTTCCTGAAGGGGGTTTGCCTCCCAGCCTCCAAAGCCTTGATTTTGGGGCGTGTGCGAAGGTGGAGAAACAAATGTGGGATGAGTGGGCCCCCCACAAATTGCCCTCTTTAACGAGCTTGTGCATTGGGGGCGGATTCAAGGATATGATTTGCTTTCCACCGCTGGATTCTCGATCTCTGCTTCCTCCCACTCTAACCTCTCTCCACATCTCCAATCTCTCAAATTTGGAGTCACTGTCATCTTCTGGCTTCCGAAACCTCACATCTCTCACTAGACTCTCGATGTACAGTTGCCCAAAGCTTCGGTCATTGCCGATAGAAGCACTACCTCCATCGCTTTTGACATTACGGATCCGGAATTGTCCAGAACTAAAGCCCAAATGCGAAGAGGAGGGAGGTGAGTATTGGCCCTGCTTATCCATCCTACCCTGCCTATACATAGATGGTGAAGTTATCAGTTGAAGAAAACTTGGATGAAAAGGTGGATTTTCTCCCTTCACCAGAGCATTCAAATCAGGTATATGATTTTACACTTCTTTTTACTCCACATTGGATTACCAATATTCATAAACTGACAATTCTATCCTTTAATGAGGTTTATGACTTTTCCCCATCCTTCTCTCCGTCTCTCTGTGTCAGCATTTGTGCTTCCTTTACATCTGTTTTTTCATGATTTTCTAATTTATAGCAATCTTTTATTCATGTGCTATCATGTTTGATCTTCTCATCCTTGAATATGGTGCAACTGAAAATAAAAGCATCATTTATGGTTAAGCATCATCTGACCTAGTTTTTGTCATCTATGTTTTTGTTATAGCTACCAGTATGAGAATGTTGAACTATTTGATAAGAACTTTCCTGGGCATTTTGTGGCTGAAGAAGGCCTTGATCAAAGTCGTGCAAGGTAGAAAACAACTTCTTTACATCTTTCTTGTTGCTTGGATTCCATAAATACTTATAAAGTAAAATGAATCTTTCCAAGCAGTTAACAACAACAAAATGCTTGTCTTGTTTGATGTACCTAATATTGCAGTCTTCTTTGTCTAGCATGAGGGGCAAACTTGAAATATGATCCGTGTTTGTATCCTAACTTTTCCATGGAAGAAAAAGCAATGGTTATATGGTGGAGCTTTATGTCTAATGGAGTCTTCTGGACAATAGGATTAAGTGATTGTCCAGTTTTTATTGATTTTTGTTTTACTGCCTTGCAGGTTCTATACACTTACGATGTTATCTACAGATCTATTTGGGAAACCAGAATTTAGGAATCTCATCTGCCATGGACTAGTCTTGGCTGAAGACAGCAAATAGATGAGTAAAAGATTGAAATATTACCCATCACCTATGGAAATGATCAATGATTATGGGGCTGTAAGCATCATTTATATATTTGATTCAGTCTCTCTATAAATATTAAGCTAAGCCTATTAAACAACTGCAAAATGCTTGTCTTGTTTGGTGTGCTAGAGTGAGAGGCAAATCTGAAATATGATCCGTGTTTGTTTCCTAACTTTTCCATAGAAGAAAAAGCTATAGTTATATGTAGGAGCTTTATGTCTAATGGAGTCTTCTGGATACTAGTGTTAAGTGATTGCCTGGTCTTTATTGATTCTTGTTTTGCTGCCTTGCAGGTTCTATACACTTAAGTTGTTATCTACAGTTCTACTTGGGAAACCAGCATTTAGGAGTCTCATCTGCCATGGACTTGTCTTGGCTGAAGACAGCAAATAGATGAGTAAAAGATTGAAATATTACCCATCACCTATGGAAGTCATCAACAATTATGGGTCTGTAAGCATCATTTATATGTTTGATTCGATTTCTCCATATATATTGAGCTAAGCCAATTATTGCTCCTGATTTGTTGTTTTGATTATGCTTTATGTTCTTGTGCATCTGCTTAAGATTCGGTTAAATTACTTTTTCAATGCTTGTCCTTGTATAGGATGCATTAAGGTTGTACATAATTAATTCTGCAGTTGTTCCTGCAGAATCTCTACTCTTCATGAAAGATGGATATTATTGCATTGCGAGTGTGTGATGATGTTCTATATGTTGACAGGCTAATGCTGCTTGTCTGCAGTTTGACCATGTGTTCTGGACTTAAAACTAGTTTGATGTTGATTCTGTATTCTTTGTATTTCCACCGGCAATAATTCTATGTGGTAGCTCATTCTCTTTGAGCTGAGGATATAACAGTGCTGAAGATTATTTTTCATGTTTGACAAGGATATAAACGGTGAGCCCTCTGTTGCAAAGTTCAGATCCTCTCTTGGTCCTTCTAACCTGCATTCACGTATACCCTTTACATGTTTTCTAAAATTTTGCTGTCATTGATTACAGTATATCCTTCAAATTATTTGATATCTTTGTATTTGCTAGTATGAGAATAACATCTAAACTCAGGGACCTTGTCAAGAGTAAAATTTCTTGTATTTCAGTTAAGCTGAAGGTGCCACTGCAAGTTAAGCTGAAGGTGCAAACAATTAGGCAGGTATACCCAAACATCTTGCTGTGTGATTTGAAACATTTGAAGGAGCCTCCCACTATTGTGCACATCTGTGAAAATGGTCTCTCCATTACAATAAGATGCTTGAAGACCTTAATGAGGGACAGTTTTTTGTAGAAAACAAAAAGCAGAAGAAGTACTTTCATACATTTTAACACCATGGGTAAGCGCTATAACACATCACACGTACTTTAAATTTTGAAATTAGATCAAATTATTAAGGTAGTCTAAAATCTAAAATTTTGACATGGACGAACAATAATTAATTTTGCTGCACAGAGAAAAAAAAATAAAAAACTCCACAGATGAAATTATATTTGAGTGTGGGCCAGCCTAAACATTGGTTTTGCTCATTTGTTGCAAATACATAAGGTTGATCAACTATTTCATTTACATGTTCGGTCCTAAAATGCCTTTCGGATCAGGAGTACCAACTAAACATTACATGTGGTGGGAAAGCATTGGCAATTCAGTTCCTTCCCTGCAAAACGAAATACTTGTTAGCATTCTTTTTAAGGGCAAAATGGCCAAAGCAATTCTGTTAAGCATCGCAACTGACATATTGAGGAAATTGGGTTCAGTTTTCCTCCAAAATCCCAACTTTGAGATTGATCTAACGCCGCATTTCAAGAATGATCTTCAAAGGTGCTCCAGCCTACTTCCCAGTGTCAAAGCTATGCTTCTTGACGCAGCAGGAGAACCTTCAGCTCAAGGATTGGCTTGAAATGCTTAAAGAACTTCGGTATGATGCCTATGAATGATGAATGACTTGTCGTCCTAGGCCAGGTTGCAGAAAATCAAATCTGGTAATTGCTCTCTTTTCCTCTCCAAAGCTGCTGGCTTGTTGTAATAAAATTGCTCATAGATTTGAGGATACACTGCAGAGATTGTATGTACTTGCAGCCAAGAAGGACAAGTTCCGCTTAAAAGAGCAATCTGAAGAAAGGTAGATGAAAATTTGGGGTGGAGGAAAACTAATTCTTTGTGCATCCTGAGAGTGTCTTTGGAATAGACGAAGACAAAGAGGCTATTGTACAACTCCTACTGCATTCTACTTTTTATGTCAATGTGACAGTAGTTCTAATTATTGGCACCGGGGGGCTCGGAAAGACCATATTTGCTCAACTTGTTGACAATGACAAAAGGGTCCAAAAGCATTTGGAGCTCAAGATATGGCTGTGCATTTCTGATGTCTTTGATGTAAAGCTTGTTATTGAAAATACACTAGAGTGCATCATTTATATGAAACCTTCAAAACTTCAGGTGGAAGAACTCTAAAAGCCCCTTCTGGAAAATGTAGATGGAAAGGTATACCTATTCATCATGGAAGATTCTGGAGTAAAGACTGCCAAAATGGCACGAGCTGGAGAATCTGTTACAAGTACCATCTGGAAAAAAAGACACGAGGCCTGTTGGACGCACAAGTATACTCCGGGAAAGATGGCTGTTTACACTTGTAGTATCATACAAATACTACTGCAGCAATTTTTTTGATTCTTTTCTTGAATATTTTTCTTAAGAAGATAATAGGTATGCTGTTTCAAAGCATTCTTTGTGACAGATATAGGTGAACATATATATGTATATCTTGTAAAAATATGTTTCTTCAGCTTATATAATATCAGATTCAAAAGCTTTATATACTTGGCTTTTTATAATTTTTTGAAGAAATGCTGCTTTGTGGATTGAGAATTACAATTACCGATCTCGGGATTTATGGCAAAGAAGAACAAGTTCATGGGACTTCAGCAGAGATGAGTACTTAAAGCTATGTATCATATCAGATTCAAAAGCTATATAGACTTGGCTCTTTATAATTACAAATGCTGATTTGGATTGAGATTACAATTATTGGTGCAATGGAAAACAAGTGCACGGTACTTAAGCAGAGACAAGTACATGAGGCTTTATATCATATCAGATTCAAAAGATTTATTTGTTTAATCTTCATATCTTTTGAACAGATGCTGATTTGTATGGATTAAGAATTACAATAACTAGTCTAACAATTTGTGGCCAAGGAAAACAAGTTCATGTAACTTCTGCCGAGACAAGTATTAAAGAAACTAGTTTCAGTATCTTGGGTGCCTCATCAAAAGCCCAGAAAAGCAGAAATTTTCACACGTACCAAGCAGTCTGTTTTTTATATACTCATGTTTATAAGAGGAAAGCGTTGGGTTATATAAGGTTTTGAAATATATAACAGGTAATGCACTGAGACGCTACATCATTTTTCTTCTTCGGTTTTACATCCATGTATTGCAGACAGGCACCAAAGTGTTCAGAAGATCAATTAGATAGAGATGCTATTAGGGACACCCTTCCCAGTGACGCCAGGGCCTGAGAACGGCTTCAATAGCTCATATGGTATGACATGGAACCCATTCCTATTTCTCAGAGTTTGATCATTATTTCGCTTATTAATAATGTTCTCGAAATCCCTCAACTCCTGAGCAAATTGTTCGAATGCATTATTGATGATCAGATCTTCTTCCCATGATGGTTCCTTTGTTTTACCTAGGTACTCCTCATCTGGTGAATGGTTTGAGAGAACCTCAAAAACAGCCATCACTGTGGTTGCTTGAACTTTTGAAGGGAAACAAGGTAGAAGTGCAGTTTGGGTGTCAAACTTTTCGTCTGTCATGACCTCATTTGGCATATCTGTTCGAGCTATGGTAGGGTGATTAGGAAAGTACCCACCATACATGTACTGCCCAAAATTTGCTGCAGCATGGTGCGCAGAAGCTACCCAAATGATTGTTGTCATGACCTGAACAAGATTTTCTTGGTTCTTGAGGACTGGCCACCATGGTTCATCCTTCTTGTCTTCATGACCTCGAGTGCGCACCTCTGTCCACCATGCCTGAAGCTCCTTATCAGATTCAATGAGATCTACTGTTGGATAGTAGTGGCTCACATAGTTCGTCACCCATTTCTTGATTATAAACCATAGGTCTAGACCATCCTTTGCATAAGGGTAGTCTGGAATTGTAAGCTGCAGCCCATGCTTAGCATTTGGATCCTCAAATGCCATTCCTCTGCCATTGATTAAAACATTGTATCATTGATCCATTCATAAGGGTGTGGAAGTACAAAATAATAGGCACGTAGTTTTCGATTAGTTTTATTCTTTTGAGGGAAGAACATTTCCTTTTAAGTATATGTAAATGTTTTATGTTTTTTTCTATTAATGCACATACTAAGTTTGGTGTTTGCTAAGTATTAGTGTAGTAGTAGTACCTTCTAATTAGATCAGCAGGCAGAGATTCCATGTCGAACCTCCAGAGCTTGTCATATGCAGCAGAACTGAACTCCATGGAGTATTTCTTTGCAGAAAATGTGGTCTCAATTATGCCCCCAGCATTAATGAGGCCCTTTCTTGCAAGGGAATTAATTTCCATGGTGTATCTGAAATGGGGGCGTAGGAGCCTATAGATTGGGTGCATTGCACTTAGTTGCCTATTTGCTGCAATTATGTAGGGTTCAGTGCAGCAGTGAGATCTTAGCCTGCAAAGAAAATTATTGAAACGATATAAGTTATGGAAATTTGTCACGCCCAATTTTGTTATTATATATATATCTATGATTCCAGGCAAATCTGATTTCTTGTAATTGACATATATTCTCACTAATTAATTAGAATGCACCATATTTACTAATAGTCTCGATGAATAACATTATTCAAATCAAACCAGTGTGCTACAAGCTCGTGATAAGCAGAGTCATAAGCTAGAACATGAGCTTTGGCAAGGGGCCAGAAGCAGTTCCTTGGTGTGTAAGCTTGTCGCCATTGTGGTTCATCATTTCTAGGTGGCTGAGTGAGCTCAATGGCCAGTGGTCTCAGCGTTCCATCTCCCTTAAGGAAAAACAAGGTACGAGATCCGTACAGAGTTGTCCCTTCAAGTTCTCTCACTTTGTTGACATAAGGTAGGAATAAATCATGATAATCTAGCATAAACAACTTCTTGTTTTTCAGTGCCTGCAATCACATGGAAAAAATGAGGGAAGACATAATACTATTTTCAGCTTTAATGCATAATTCAAAATGCCGCTAAAAGTATACATATTATTTATTTTTTCAAAATTTGGGGTGCAGTTGGCTGTTGCCCACTTTGGCTTTACCCTTGGTACAATGTCTCGTTTACCTCTTCGAAAGTTGTGATTTCTTCGATCTGTTGCTCTATGAGTTCCTTTGTGATCAATAACACCGGATCACCGTAGATCTTAGGGTTTAGATTGCTCTTCAAAGGCCATTCCTGATCTCCCACAAACAAAATTATTATGTTAATTAAGTTAATTAATAAACAAAGACAATTTAAGTTGCTAAAAAGAATTGGGACATTGTTGCATACCTTGACAAGTTGAATGCTGAATGGATTCATACCAGCAACAGTTTGACACGCGAACTCTTCATCTCTTGACCATCCATGTTTATCTCCTACGAAGTAACATAGTGCTCAGTTGAGAAATGCTATTAAATATCATAAATTTTTGTTGAAATTTCTTACAAAATAATTAGACTTTTATATTATATATTTTTTTGAAATAGTAGTTGACCCAAATCCTAATTGGGTCGCCCAATGAGGTTCGACTTTTGTTAGGGTCAAGTTTGGAATTCCATTTCATGTGCAGATCTCCGTCCAATAACGCGTACATGATGGCTCAATTTAACTGGGGACCTGTGGATTTAATGGCACACATTAAATTTTTTTTAATTAAGATTTGAGTTTGAGTTTTATGTCTAATGGTAACACAACAAAGGTTGAGAGCCAAACCTCTAAATTGAATTGCATATCGAATCAAATTAGTCAAGCAAGTTGATGGTCAAGTACAACAAAAAATGATGACTCACCAACAATCAATTGATATGGTGGGTAGGTAATCTCACCCTTTAATCAATTGGGAGAGTCTTACCCCCTCAAAAAGGGACCTTAGTCGACTTGATCCGAATTAGTGAAGCAAACTTTGAAATATGGGAGAGGCCAACCCAACTCAAAAAAAAAAAAAAATTGATGTCTCAAACTAGTTGGGCTCAGCCCTTGCTCTTTAGGAGTTTGGGCAAAAAAGTAGGCGGAAAACATTGGAATGGCTCAAATTTTCCTCTAACCTACATGCTCAGCCCAAGTCCATCGTGCCAATGTCACCTCCACCCAAAGATGGGTAGTGTGTGTGTGTGTGTGAGAGAGAGAGAGAGAGGTACTCTTATATAGTTCAGGAGCTTCAAAGCGCAGGGCCTTTCCAAAAACTGCAAAAAGACCAGGAGGTTTATGTTGAGGGAACTGAATATTTTCATCAAACAATTCATTAATCGTCTCGAAAGACTGAAAACTTTGGTCAGGGTCGCCTAAGGCCTCAATCCGGGGAATCAAGCTGTGCAACACTGAGACCACTTCGTTGGCAGTAAAGTTTTCACCCTTTATCTTAGAGAACACCTCATCCCTTGGCACATAAAACACTGAACTTCTCTGCTCCGATGAAGGGTCTGCGTATTATTCACAAAATAAATAATAAAATTAAATAAATAGTATAATCATCAAATTTGTAATCAATATTACAATCACTCATAAATCTTATACAGAATTAATAAAAAAATTATTTTCTTCATAAACCTTTCCTAGATAATTTATTGGATTTGCATTTTAATCTTTAATTGTTGGAGGATGGTGCATTGAAGTCATAAATGGCAGATATAAAATGACACTTTACCAACTCATTTTAGGCTAACAAAGGGGTGAGGTAAGCTTTTTTGATTTTTGAATACCTTTGACAGAGAGAGGGCGGCCAGTCCTGCAACGTCTAGGATAGGGATGTGCCTTGCCGCCTAAGACGGGTCTCTTTTTTTGGTCACTTTCATTTGGATTTCCAAGATCATTGTAAACATCATAATCGTAGATTCTGTCGAATGTCTTAAGTTCTCCTCTGCCATCACCGCGCAAAATCTCCAACTCCATCTCCCTTCTGTTCTTCAATCCCTCCGGGGTTTGTGATGGCAAGTACGACTATCTCCCATGCAATTTCACATGCAATGTGAGATGAGGAAAAAAGGAGTAAAACACATGAACAGTGTTATTTAATTCAAAAAAAAATAATAATAATAAGCTGTGGAGTCTCATTAGCATAAAATACTTTAAATATAACTTTAAAAACTTTCTTCACATTACCGATTAGATTTTAAGATAAAAATTAAGTTCTGCCATGATATATATATAAAATTTTATTTCTACCAAGTCATACAAAGATTATATCTCTCTCTCTCTCTACCACACACACACAGAGTTGGCCATACATGGAAGGAGCATGTTAACTATTACATGAATTAACTGAATCTCTATAACCAGACCATATTATAAAACTATCTTATTAATTATTTTGGATCAAGAAATATTATTCACTACATATTCAATTCCAAATTGGTACGACATAATTTTTTTTAGTACATTAGTGACAAAACTTTTAGTAATAGGTAAATAATTTGTCACTAAAGTAGTATTTTTGTAATTCACAATTGAAGCCACCTTGCTGTCACCCTTAAGATCTTACACTTCATGATGTTATCTAGATTTGGTCCACAAACATTTTGTACTAGTGTAGTAATGAAACTACATATTAGTACGAGCAAAAATTGAGATTTTAATTTGGTTCCTCTATTATATTTTTATGGCACAAGCACGCAAACATTTTAGGTTTCATTGGCTCTAACTAATAAAAATTTTAGATAAGCAAACCATTAGGTTTTTGTTTGATAAATTCAACTTGTTTCAACTTATTTTTTTAATAATTTAGAATTTAAATAATTTTTTTTTAAAATATAAAATTTTGTGAGTTAAAAGTTCAATTTTTTATTAATAAATTTAAAATTGTCATTATATCAATAAGTTTTTATATTAGAAATTTTATTTAATTTCAGTTGAGTCTCAGTTTTTCTTGTCCAAATGAGGCCAAAGTGTAGCACAAAGAGCCAGGTGAACCCAAATAATTTTACTATAATAGGAGTCTTAGTCACTGTAGTAAAATAAATGATTACAAAACTGTTAATTTATTGGTAGTCAATGTTAAAATTCATCATTCAATGACATATATGATCCTTTTTTAATTAATACAATATATTAGTATATGTAGTGACGAAATTTGGTGATTTGGTCATTAAAAGTTTAGTTATATAAATGTATGTACACCATGTGATAATAAATACATGATAATTATTTGGTTTTACATGTGACTAATTTATCGGCCTAAAGAAAGATAATTAGTAGACATATTTTTATTGTCAGCGTTTGATTACTGCACCTATGGTTTTGTATATATCTTAAGATAAATTAATTAAAACAATATATTATCAAAGTGACCTCTCTTGTAGAAATTAATTTGTTTAGAGATATAAAAGACTATGTGTATGCTATTTATGTGAATATTGATCGACCCAAAAGAAAATCTGTATTTGAAGGAGTTGCATATACACCTTATGATAATAAATATGTGACAATTCTTCAGTTTTATATGTGACCAATTTATCGGTCCAATGGAAGGTAATTGGTTGACATGTTCTTATTATTAGCATTTGATTACTGCATCAAGATACCACTTACAAGTTAATTATTTTGTCCAAAGATGAAATATTAACGAAGTGTCCGATATCTTGTGATTGGGATTACTCATGTTTGAATTTATTTCAATTTAAAGTTTCATGTGAGTATATATGAAGTTCTCTGTTTAATGGAGATTAATATCCAACTCAGTTTGATTTTTAAATTAAATGACTTAAATTTCAAGTTTAGATTTAAATGTTGCGTTAAAAACTGATTCTTCTCACCACTTATAGATAATAGTACCTCTGAAAAGAGGGAGAAAGAAATGTGAGAAATGTTGAATTGCATGTGTTTAGTGATGATAAAGTGGGCTATCCTAGAAATATTTAGAAGCACTACATGTAAATCAGTTATGACGATTAATTCTTTTCTTAAGGATATTGAGAAATGATCTGTCAAGAATGAAATGATTACTAATACACTCTTGATAAATTCTATCTCTATATGATATAATTGTTAAAAATTTTTTACCACTAAGGATAAAAAAGAAAAGAAAAGAAAATAGGATAAAGATGCTATAGGTATAACATCACAAAAGAAGTAACGAAAGACACCGATTGAATCGGGAAAAAATAGTTACTTTTTCTGTAGTGCTGAAGGGTAAAAAAAAAAAGAGAATGTACTAACTATCACATTTGAAATGATAAGTAAGGTATATTCCTTAACTTGGTTTGTTCTGAGATTAACTTAATTTCGGTATCAAGACATACTCGTGGTTAGGTTCCGCTATGATTATTCGCATCAGTGTGTCTATGTAGAGTTTTCTAAATTGTCGATCGTTAATTGATAGTGAAAGATATATTTACGCAGACGATGATAATAAAGTTTCAATTATAGTGATAGAAAAGTTTAGATTATCATTGAAAACCGATTTATATTTAGTTCTTACTAAAACTTTTATTATTCCATCTTTTATATAGAATTTGATTTCCATTTTTGGTTAGACAGATCCTGTTTTACCTATTCTTTCAAAAATGAAAAAATTGGTTAGTTTTTTGAGTACAAATAGATTGGTTCCGATTTTCTATCAAAATTTGATAATCTATATTAAGTTGATACTATTATTTCATTTAATAAATCCCTATAATATAGTACTCGAAGTACACCGTTTAAATTTATCAATGAGATTTTTTCTCCATTATAACACAAGAGATTGAGTAATATCTTCAAAAGGAGAATAAGGAAACTTGTGTTAGAAGAAATTCTTGATTTTTTGATTTCACAAATTTTGATATTTGTATAATTTATATAAAGGGAAAACAAATCAATGAAAGTTGATTGAAACCAATAAAATTTTAGATGTCTAAGAAATGATATATACAAACATTTATGGATCATTCATTTTGGAATTGTTAAAAATGTTTTATCATGTTCATAAACAATTATTCATAATATAGTTTAATCTTGATTGCAGCATATATCTTGAATAAGGTTTCCTACTAAGATAATTACCGAAACATCATAAGAACTTTGGACTGACATACATTTTAGTCTAAAGTATCTACACGTTTGAGGTTGTCTAACTTAGATTAGAACTATTGGACCTCATAAAAGAAAACTAGATGTCAGGACGGTTAGTTGATTAGTAGTGTATTCTAAAAAGTTCAAGGGGTATTAATTGTATGATCTCATAAATAATTTTTTTTTTAAGTTGGGAAGTATTTGATTTTTTGAAGATGTTGAGTTTACGAGGGGAGATATGATTAGAGGTATTGTCTTCTAAGAGAAATATATTGATATTTTCAAATGTGTTATTAGATAATGTTGAAGAACCCTCTATTTCAATAGAATAAATTCAACCAGCTCCAAAAACCAATACCGTGATGGGAGAGATAAAATTCATACAGACATCCTAACAGTGACATTACAAATTTCATCAAGTTTTTATTTTATTAGGTTTTGAGATGAAATTTGATTGATAATTATGAATATTACAAGTTCTGTGAGAGTAAATACTCAGAAAATACCCTTATGATAAGGGAAATAAGTTTAGTCTTTACCAGTGCCTAAAAAATGACTTTAAATATAGGAAAATGCAGCAAATTCCTTACGCGTCAGTAGAATGGAGTCTGATGTATGTTTTGATCTGTATGTATTTGGATATTGTGTACATTACGGAAATGTTGGGTAGAAATTTAAACAAATCGGGAATAGAGTATTGGTAAATAACCAAATAGGTTTTTCAATACTTACAGAGAGCAAAAAAACATATACTCTCATATCGAAAGTCAGATTAGTTTGAAATCATTCGATATACTGATTTCGATTTTATGAGATATCAAGTTAGCATGAAGGCTACAACATGTTACACGCTAACACGATGAGTTATTTTTGGAAGTGTATTAAATAGTCTCTTATAATCTTTTCCATCATGGCGGCGGAATTCATAGCGTGTTATAAGGCATTCAATTATGGAATATGACTATAAAACTTTGTTATAGATGGTATTAACAGGCCACTCAGATTATTGTGTGACAGTAATTCAACAGTCTTATATTCCATTTAAGGAAATGATTCATAGTGGACAGTTGTCTATAGAGCACATTGGTACAAACTCCAAAATTACGGATACATTTATTAAGGGATTGTCACCCAAAAGGTTCATGTGCACACTATTCGTATGGGTGCCATATCATTTCAAAATATTCAGTTTCAGTGGGTTTGTGATTTTAGATACTGATCTAATATAAACATTTTCGGTTATTTTAGTTTAAGATATTTTAAAATTATTTTTTGCGTAAATAAAGATTCAGTTTTGAATCATATTCTGATATTGAATATGATTGCTCTTACTAAAAAAGATCAGTTGGAAATAGACATGTTAAAGATCACATTGCATGACATTTTCATACTACGTATCCATATTATGATCTATGTCATTCGGTTATATCAATTTACGTGACCACTGAGAGTTAAGTTACGAAAAAATAATGTAATAAAAGTCACCTTGATCCTAATTTGATATGATTGATGGACGAGATTGATTATAAATGCATTTCAATATTGACAAAAACGTTAAGTTCATTTATTTGTTTTGCGATTACATAATTATAAGCTTTCACGTATAGTTCAAGTGAGAGATTATTGGATCATTAATCCAATATTGAGTTTATATGTTCAAATAATTATGTATTACAAACTGTTAAACTCATAAATTAAACCCATATTAAAGTGATCTGGTAAATTTAAAAAATTCGGTAATTTGAGTTTAAGTATTTTAAAGGATATGCAAATAAATTAATGTGTAGATACCAATAAATATTTACTATTTATGATGGTTTAAATAGGAAATGTCTAAACGTGATTTAAGAACAGCTACCATAAGCTGAACAGATAGATTTGGAAGGTCACTTTACAACTATAAACAGGATTATGATTCTTGAGTCAATACATCACTCTTCTCCCTAAAATCATTCGTGCCATTTGCAGAAATGCCGCAAAAAATATACACGCTATATATTTTTTTCACAATTTGGGATGTAGTTGGTCCTTGCCCCCTGGCTTTGCCTTGGTCCTGTAACTCATTTACCTTTTTTAAAGTCGTGATCTCTTTGATCATTCACTCGTTGAGTTCTTTTGCGATCAATGACACAGGATCAAGATAGATCTTAGGGTTGAGATTGGTTTTCAAAGGCCATTTTGGATCTTCAACAAACAGAATTATCATACTAATTAAATAAATTAATAAAGAAAGACAATTTAAACTATTAATGAAAATTGGGTCCATGTGACATACCTTGACTAGTCGAATGCTGAATGGTTTCATACCAACAACAGTTTCATGAGCGAACCCTTCATCTCTCGATCAGTTATGTTTATATCCTACAAAATAAAACAATATTCAATTGAGAAATGCTATTGGTTTTCATAAACTTTTGTAGATATCTAAATAGTAAGACTTTTATATTATATTTGTTAAATAATAGTTGACCCAAGTCCTAACTTGGTTGCCCAAGTAAGTTTGAGATTTGTTTCGCCACATCAACAGACATTCAAAACCCGAGTTCCAAGTCAATAAAATGCTGACATGGCACATTCCACATCAGCCTATCGATGGTGATGAAAACTCCGGTGATCGAAGACGATGAAGTCTCATGGCGACTATTCGCAATAGATGGTGAAATTCAATAAGAGCCATCGTGGCGGCTACAGTCGTGGCCGTCTCTCTCCCCGGCGATAGAGGGGCTCGGTCGCTAGCATAGTGGTTCTCTTCACCCACCGAAAGTAAAGAGAAGTTATTCGAGTGACCCGCTGTCGGAAGGAGATAAGAGTCGCCGGATTGCAATGCAGTTCGATGTTAACCGCAGTGGCCATCGCTGTTGCGACGCGAGACAGGAGAGGGAGATAGTTTTTGATTTACTGGTGTTTTGAAATGTGTTCTAACTTTGTGAAAGCCACGCCAGCACTACCAGGACGTGGCACATGCCACATGATCACTTTGATCGCATGACTATTTTGCCGTGAAAGCTAATATGTCACGTGACTGTGTTACTCCACCAGTCGTCCCGTATTAGTAGGGAGGAATCCAACCTGCATGTCTTGTCACATCAACACTGCAATTAAGAATTGCTATTATCCACATCAGTCTATGAATATAGTCCAACTCCCCATTTAATTAAACATTTAAACTTAAAAGTACAACAATTAAGAATTGCTATTATCCAGAATGTCAAATTATTTTATTTTAATGGTAAGTGATTAGGGAAAAATGAATTTCGTAAAAAGGAAGAAAAAGGTTTTCAGCTTCAAAAATAAACAATATCTGTTGGATTGAGATGTGATTATTTATTTATTTATTTTGTCAATTTTTTATACCGAATATGATGCTCTCACTAGTTTAATTAATTGTTGGCAGAAATTTATTTATTTATTTTTTTGTGCTTGATCAATCAATCTCCAGTATTATACTTAAATTAATTTGACTCGAATTATTATCAAACACTCTATATAGAGAGTTTTTCTAATATAATTCTTTTTATTTTTAATATTTAAATTTAAATCTTAATTAAAAGATTTAATATCATTTTTATTATTATATTAATTGTCTATTGGTTGTCGGCAGAAATTTATCACCAACAAAACTATAATTTTTATTTGATATGTGGAAGAAAGAAGTAGCATATCCGGTATCCCTCAATAGTTAATAGTTTTAGAGATTGTAGTATTTATGATCAAAATGGGCATCATCAGGTCTAAGAGATTGATTAGATCATTGTATAAAAAAGAAATAAGAAAAACAAAATCTAGCCAACTGCGTCAATCATTTCAATCCATCTAGAGAACCATGGGCTTTTATTGATCCAGTATTTGGGATAATTTGCTTATTGCCTAAATAAAAATAGCAAATATCGTATTCTAGAAAGTGTTTTATTTATTTTAACATAAATAACTTGACACGGGAATCAAATTTTAAGAATAAAAAAATTATATTGAGAGAATTCTTTTAAAAAAAATTATACGGATTAAATTAGTTAAATTAATTAAAATATGATTATGAGGTTGTTTAGTAAAATGAAAAAAAAAAAAAAAAAAATGAAGCACAACTTGACAGCAGGAAGCCCAATGATCATGATGAAGGCCTAATTTTCTTCATATAAGAAGCCCGCTCGGTGAATTTTATAATTTTGGTGGCCCCCTAATACATGTGACTCTGGTCTGTGCGTCTACACCCATAACCACATGGATGAATAATCAATTGCACCAATTATTTGTTCACCTGCAACCAAGAATCCTTATACACCCTTTCTTTTCCAAACCTTTCTTTTTCTACGCTCTTGTCCTCTTTGCTCCCTTTCCCTGCTTTCTAAACCTCTGTTGCTGTAATTTCTTTCTTGATTCCAGCTATGGGAGAGACCCTCTGGGCTGCTTACCTTCAAACTCTCCTGGATAAGTTGGATCCTGGGCACCTGATGAACTTTGCACGTCAAGAGGGATTTGAATCTGAACTAAGAAAATGGAAGAAAATGCTGCGGAAAATCATGCTTGTTCTTGGTGATGCCGATGAGAAGCAGTTGAGCAGTAAGGAAGTGAAGAAGTGGCTGGATGATCTTCTGGATCTAGCTTATGATGCGGATGATGTGCTGGATGAGATTGACTGTGAAGCTCTCAAACGACAGAACAACTCCTCATCGGATCCTGAAACTAGCAGCTGTCAAGTCCAAGACATGCTGGCTCAGATAAAGGAGATTACCACAAGATTTCAAGATATTGAAGAGGAGAAGACCGACTTGGAGTTGAAAGCAAAGGATGGAATCAGATCTAGCATAATCAATAATAGGACGCCGACAACCTCTTTGCTGGACTCCTCTGGAGTTGTTGGCCGAGAACAAGATGTGGTTGCAATACTCGAGTTGATGGGCTTGAGTGAAACCACCAAAGCTGAAGCACATGAGATTCCTGGGTTTGGCATGGGAGGATTTGGCTCTGGTAGCATCAACAAACATGGGAAGCTGAAAGGTTCTTTAGGTATGGAAGCACCTACCTCAAAAGCCCTGGTCATACCCATAGTTGGCATGGGGGGTGTCGGTAAAACGACCCTTGCTAGATGCATCTACAATCACAAAAGTGTGGAAAAACATTTTGATCTAAGGGCGTGGGCTTGTGTTTCTGATACTTTTGATATTTTTGGTATAACAAAAGCAATTTTACAGGAGGTCGGTAGAGATGCAAGTGATGCTACTAATCTCAATCTACTTCAACAGAGATTAAAGGAGAAACTCTCTAAGCACAGGTTTCTAATTGTTTTAGATGATGTTTGGAATGAGGATTACATAGAATGGGAAAACTTATTTATTCCGTTGAAATTAGGGTGCCCCGGATCCACCGTTATTGTTACTACTCGAAGTGCAAATGTAGCCTCAATTACAGGCACCACTTCACCTTATTGTTTGAATTTACTGGAGAATAAGGAATGTCTGTCCATATTGGTACAACATGCACTGGAAGCTGAAGATTTTAGTGCACACCAGAATCTTAAAGTTATTGGCGAGGAATTGGTAAGAAGGTGTGGTGGCTTGCCATTGGCAGCCAAGATACTTGGCAGCCTCTTGCGCAATCAAGATTCAGTGAAATGGGAAGAAGTGTATGACAGTTCATTTTGGAATAATTCAATAAGCAAAAAGATTACTCCGGCTTTGGGATTGAGCTACCACTATCTTCCTTCCCATTTGAAGCGATGTTTTGCGTATTGTTCAGTTTTTTCAAAAGATTATGAATTCGATGAGGAAGAGTTAATTTTGCTATGGATGGCAGAAGGGTTTCTTGGGGAGCCAAATGAGGAGAAGCAAATGGAAGACTTAGGTCATGAGTATTTTCATGACCTATTATCAAGATCACTTTTGCAGCGGTCATGTTCCAATATACGAAGATTTGTCATGCATGACCTTATTCATGATTTAGCTCAGTTAGCTACAGGAAGGGTTTGCCTCAGGATGGAGGATAAGGAAGTGAAGGATGTTCAAGCTAATATAGGAGCAGCCCGTCATTTATCATATCCTCGCTCTAGATATGAGCCTAACAAGAAGTTTGAAGTTTTGAAGAATACAAAGAGGTTGCGAACATTGCAAGCACTGCCATCTCAAGATAAGTCTAACTATCATTTCATTAACAAGAAGTTGTTATGCAATTTGTTGCCACAATTAAAGTACCTAAGGGTCCTTTCACTGAGTTCTTATCAAATCCATGAATTACCAAGCTCCATTGGTGATTTAAAACATCTTCGGTATTTCAATTTATCCCATACTGGTATCCAATTTTTACCAGAATCTGTGTGTAATCTTCACTCTTTACAATCTTTGATATTAAAAGGGTGTTATAATCTTCAACAATTGCCATTAAGATTGATTGATCTTGTTAATCTTCGCTGCCTTGATATCTCGGATACATGTGACCTACAAGAGTTGCCACCTCAAGTGGTGGACTTAAAATTTCTTCGAAAATTGACAAAATTTGTTGTGGGCGAAGGTGACGTTTTGCGACTAAGGGAACTAAAAAAGCTGCATCATTTGGCTGGCAGCCTAACGATCTCAAGATTAGACAAAGTGAAGGATGTTGAAGATGCTATCATGATCAACTTGATGAATAAGAAAAATGTTGAGGAATTAGAATTTGAATGGGGTAGAAATTTTGACGACACTGAAAATGTGGAGAGCCAAGTTCAGATTCTTAACTTGCTAGAACCACATAAGGCGTTGAGAAAGTTAGTTATTAAAGACTATGGTGACTTGACTCTTCCGAATTGGATTGGTGATTCCTCGTATTCAAATTTGGTGGAACTCTCTCTCATTAATTGTAAAAGATGCAAGACGTTGCCATCCCTTGGCCAACTGCCTCTGTTAGAAATTTTGAAGATCGATGGAATGTTAGAAATTGAAACAATCGGAACAGAGTTATACGGAGAGGCTTCTCAGCCCTTTCCATCCTTGAAGACATTGGAGTTTGAAAGCATGCCAAAATGGGTTAATTGGTCTCTCCCGGTTGGTATTACCTCGCTATTGCATCTGAGAATTAGAAATTGCCCTGAGTTGGTGGTCCCCATACTTTCAATGTTTCCGTCTCTGCAGGAATTAAGGTTCACAGATGTCAATAATATTTCAAATGGCCTGCACTGCCCCACCTCCCTTACGGAGCTTCACATTGAAAATTGCAAAAATCTACGGACTTTACCCGATGGAATTATCAGCAACAGCAACGGCAACTTGCGAGCATTGGAGATATCGTTTTGTACATCGCTTGAATCATTTCCAAGTGGTGTCCTGCTCTCCACACTTAAGAGCCTTTCCATTTGGGAGTGTAGAAAATTGGAGTCGATTAGTGAGATGCTAATCGGTCTCACTTCCCTTGACTCTGTATATTTTAAGGAGTATCCAAATCTCAAAAGCTTACCGGAATGCCTCTGTACCAATCTCACTATTTTAACAATAAATAGATGTGAGAGCATAGAATCGTTTCCAGAAACTCCCAACCTCTCAGGTCTCAACATCCATTATTGCAAGAATCTGAAATACCTGCCCAGTAACCTCCCAAAGCTCACTTCCCTTAAACATCTAGACGTTGTGGGGTGTGATAATCTAGTGTCGCTTCCTGAAGCGGGTTTGCCTCCCAGCCTCCGAAGCCTTGTTTTTGGGGCATGTGCGAAGGTGGAGAAACAAATGTGGGATGAGTGGACCCCCCACAAATTGCCCTCTCTAAAACTCTTGTGCATTCTGGGCGGATTCAGGGATGTGATTTGCTTTCCACCGCTGGATTCTCGATCTCTGCTTCCTCCCACTCTAACCTTTCTCTACATCTACGATCTCCCAAATTTGGAGTCACTGTCATCTTCTGGCTTCCGAAACCTCACATCTCTCACTGAACTCTCGATGAACAGTTGCCCAAAGCTTCAGTCATTGCCGATAGAAGCACTACCTCCATCGCTTTTGAACTTAGAGATCTGGAATTGTCCAGAACTAAAGCCAAAATGCGAAGAGGAGGGAGGTGAGTATTGGCCCTGCTTATCCATCCTACCCCGCCTGGAGATAGATAATAAAGTCATCAATTGAAGAAAACTTGGATGAAAAGGTGGATTTTCTCCCTTCAACAGAGCATTCGAATCAGGTATATGATTTTACACTTCTTTTTACTCCACATTGAATTACCAATATTCATAAACCGACAATTCTATCGTCTAATGAGGTTTATGACTTTTCACCATCTTCTCTCTGTCTCTCTGTGTCAACATTTGTGCTTCCTTTACTTCTATTTTTTTCATGATTTTCTAATCTATAGCAATCTTTTATTCATGTGCTATCATGTTTGATCTTTTCATCATTGAATATGGTGCAAATGAAAATAAAAGTATCATTTATAATGGTTAAGCATCATCTGACCTAGTTTTTGTCATCTATGTTTTTGTTATAGCTATCAGTATGAGAATGTTGAACTATTTGATAAGAACTTTCCTGGGCATTTTGTGGCTGAAGAAGGCCTTGATCAAAGTCGTGCAAGGTAGAAAACAACTTCCTTACATCTTTCTTGTTGCTTGGATTCCATAAATACTTATAAAATGATTCTTTCCAAGCAGTTAACAACAACAAAATGCTTGTCTTGTTTGATGTACCTAATATTGCAGTCTTCTTTGTCTAGCATGAGAGGCAAACTTGAAATATGATCCGTGTTTGTATCCTAACTTTTCCATGGAAGAAAAAAGCAATAGTTACATGGTGGAGCTTTATGTCTAAAGGAGTCTTCTGGACACTAGCATTAAGTGATTGTCCAGTCTTTATTGATTCTTGTTTTACTGCCTTGCAGGTTCTATACACTTACGGTGTTATCTACAGATCTATTTGGGAAACCAGAATTTAGGAATCTCATCTGCCATGGACTTGTCTTGGCTGAAGACAGCAAATAGATGAGTAAAAGATTGAGATATTACCCATCACCTATGGAAATGATCAACAATTATGGGGCTGTAAGCATCATTTATACATTTGATTCAGTTTCTCTATACATATTAAGCTAAGCCTATTAAACAACTACAAAATGCTTGTCTTGTTTGGTGTACTAGAGTGAGAGGCAAATCTGAAATATGATCCGAGTTTGTATCCTAACTTTTCCATAGAAGAAAAAGCTATAGTTATATGTAGGAGCTTTATGTCTAATGGAGTCTTCTGGATACTAGCGTTAAGTGATTGTCTGGTCTTTATTGATTCTTGTTTTGCTGCCTTGCAGGTTCTATACACTTAAGGTGTTATCTACAGTTCTATTTATCTGCCATGGACTTGTCTTGGCTGAAGACAGCAAATAGATGAGTAAAAGATTGAAATATTACCCATCACCAATGGAACTCGTCAACAATTATGGGTCTGTAAGCATCATTTATATGTTTGATTCAATTTCTCCATATATATCGAGCTAAGCCAATTATTGCTCCTGATTTGTTGTTTTGATTATGCTTTATGTTCTTGTGCATCTGCTTAAGATTCGGTTAAATTACTTTTTCAATGCTTGTCCTTGTATAGGATGCATTAAGGTTGTACATAATTAATTCTGCAGTTGTTCCTGCAAAATCTCTACTCTTCTTGAAAGATGGTTATTATTGCATTGCGAGTGTGTGATGATGTTCTATATGCTGACAGGCTAATGCTGCTTGTCTGCAGTTTGACCATGTGTTGTGGACTTAAAACTAGTTTGATGTTGATTCTGTATTCTTTATATTTCCACCGGCAATAATTCTATGTGGTAGCTCATTCTCTTTGAGCTGAGGATATATACAGTGCTGAAGATTATTTTTCATGTTTGACAAGGATATATACGGTGAGCCTTCTGTTGCAAAGTTCAGATCCTCTCTTGATCCTTCTAATCTTCATTCATATATACCCTTTTCATGTTTTCCAAAATTTTGCTGTCATTCATTACAGTATATCCTTCAAATTATTTGATATCTTTGTATTTGCTAGTATGAGAATAACATCTAAACTCAGGGACCTTGCCAAGAGTAAAATTTCTTGTATTTCAGTTAAGCTGAAGGTGCCACTGCAAGTTAAGCTGAAGGTGCAAACAATTAGGCAGGTATACCAAAACATCTTGCTGTGTGATTTGAAACATTTGAAGGAGGCTCCCACTATTGTGAACATCTGTGAAAATGGTCTCTCCATTACAATAAGATGCTTGAAGACCTTAATGAGGGACATTTTTTTGTCGAAAACAAAAGCAGAGGAAGTACTTTCATACATTTTAACACCACGGGTAAGCGCTATCACATCACACGTGCTTTAAATTTTGAAATTAGATCAAATTATTAAGGTAGTCTAAAATCTAAAATTTTGACATTGACGAACAATAATTAATTTTTCTGTATAGAGAAAAAAAAAATCCACAGATGAAATTACAACAACATCAAACTAGACCTTTTATTCTAAAATTTGGAGTCGGCCATATGAGAAACAAATATCGAAAAAGAGAAGAGAAAAAGAAAGAAGGTAAATATATATATATATATATAAAATAAAATAATAATAATAATAATAATAATAAAATAAATAACTAAAAATAAAAGAATAATATATATATATATATATATATAAAAGAGAAAAAAAAGTTGATTTAGTTTGTGCGGATTCTCCTACGCCACTCATTTCTATCACAGATGAAATTATAGATACAATATATTTGAGTGTGGACCAGCCTAAACATTGGTTTTGCTCATTTGTTGCAAATACATAAGGTTGACCAACTATTTCATTTACACATTCGGGCCTAAAATGCCTTTTGAATCAGGAGTACCAACTAAACATTACATGTGGTGAGAAAGCATTGGCAATTCAGTTTCTTCCCTGCAAAAAGAAATACTTGTTAGCATTCTTTTTAAGGGCAAAATGGCTGAAGCAATTCTGTTAAGCATTGCAACTGACATATTGAGGAAATTGGGTTCAGTTTCCCTCCAAAATCCCAACTTTGAGATTGATCTAATGCCGCATTTCAAGAATGATCTTCAAAGGTGCTCTGGCCTACTTCCCAGTGTCAAAGCTATGCTTCTTGATGCAGCAGGAGAACCTTCAGCTCAAGGATTGGCTTGAAATGCTTAAAGAACTTCGGTATGATGCCTATGAATGATGAATGACTTGTCGTCCTAGGCCAAGTTGCAGAAACTCAAATCTGGTAAGTGCTTTCTTTTCCTCTCCAAAGTTGCTGGCTTGTTGTAATAAAATTGCTCATAGATTTGAGGATACACTGCAGAGATTGTATGTACTTGCAGCCAAGAAAGACAAGTTCCACTTAAAAGAGCAATCTGAAGAAAGGCAGATGAAAATTTGGGGTGGAGGAAAACTAATTCTTTGTGCATCCTGAGAGTGTCTTTGGAATAGATGAAGACAGAGGCTATTGTACAACTCCGCATTCCACTTTTTATGTCAATGTGACAGTAGTTCAAATTATTGGCACTGGGGGGCTCGGAGAGACCATATTTGCTCAACTTGTTGACAATGACAAAAGGGTCCAAAAGCATTTGGAGCTCAAGATATGGCTGTGCATTTCTGATGTCTTTGATGAAAAGCTCGTTATTGAAAATACACTCGAGTGCATCATTTATATGAAACTTCAAAACTTTCGGTGGAAGAACTCTAAAAGCCCCTTCTGGAAAATGTAGATGGAAAGGTATACCTATTTATCATGGAAGATTCTGGAGTAAAGACCGCCAAAATGGCACGAGTTGGAGAATCTGTTACAAGTACCATCTGGAAAAAAAGACACGAGGCCTGTTGCACGCACAAGTCTACTCTGGGAAAGATGGCTGTTTACACTTGTAGTATCATACAAATACTACTGCAGCAATTTTTTTGATTCTTTTCTTGAATATTTTTCTTAAGAAGATAATAGGTATGCTGTTTCAAAGCATTCTTTGTGACAGATATAGGTGAACATATATGTGTATATCTTGTAAAAATATGTTTCTTCAGCTTATATAATATCAGATTCAAAAGCTTTATATACTTGGCTTTTTATAATTTTTTGAAGAAATGCTGCTTTGTGGATTGAGAATTACAATTACCGATCTCGGGATTTATGGCAAAGAAGAACAAGTTCATGGGACTTCAGCAGAGATGAGTACTTAAAGCTATGTATCATATCAGATTCAAAAGCTATATAGACTTGGCTCTTTATAATTACAAATGCTGATTTGGATTGAGATTACAATTATTGGTGCAATGGAAAACAAGTGCACGGTACTTAAGCAGAGACAAGTACATAAGGCTTTATATCATATCAGATTCAAAAGATTTATTTGTTTAATCTTCATATCTTTCGAACAGATGCTGATTTTTATGGATTGAGAATTACAATTACTGATCTAGCAATTTGTGGCAAAGGAAACAAGTTCATGGAACTTCTGCAGAGACAAGTACTAAAGAAACTAGTTTCAGTATCTTGGGTGCCTCATCGAAAGCCCAGAAAAGCAGAAATTTTCCTATGTACCAAGCAGGCTGTTATTTATGTACTTAGGTTTATAAGAGGGACGCATTGAGTTGTGTAAGGCTTTGACATATATATATAACAGGAAATGCACTAAGATGCTATATCATTTTTCTTCTTCAGTTTTGCGTCCATGTATGGCTGACAAGCACCAAAGTGTTCAGAAGATCAATTAGATAGAGATGCTATTAGGGACACCCTTCCCAGTGACTCCAGGGCCTGACACCGGCTTCAATAGCTCATATGGTATGACATGGAACTCATTCGTATTTCTCAGAGTTTGATCATTATTTCTTTCATTAATAATGTTCTCGAAATCCCTCAACTCCTGAGCAAATTGTTCAAACACATTATTGATGAACAGATCTTCTTCCCATGAGGGTTCCTTGTCCTTCCTAGGTACTCCTCATCTGGTGAATGGTTTGAGAGAACCTCCAAAACAGCCATCACTGTGGTTGCTTGAACTTTTGAAGGGAAACATTGTAGAAGTGCAGTTTCGGTGTCAAACATTTTGTCTGTCATGACCTCTGTTGGCATATCAGTTCAAGCTATGGTGGGGCGATTAGGAAAGGCGATTAGGAAAGTACCCCACCATACATGTACTGCCCAAAATTTGCTGCAGCATGGTGAGCAGAAGCTACCCAAATGATAGTTGTCATGACCTGAACAAGATTTTCTTGGTTCTTGAGGACTGGCCACCATGGTTCATCCTTCTTGTCTTCATGACCCCAAGTACACACCTCTCTGTCCACCATGCCTGAAGCTCTTTATCAGATTCAATGAGACCTGCTGTTGGATAGTAGTGGCTCACATAGTTCGTCACCCATTTCTTGATTATAAACCATAGGTCTAGACCATCCTTTGCATAAGGGTAGTCTGTAATTGTAAGCTGCAGCCCATGCTTAGCATTAGGATCCTCAAATGCCATTCCTCTGCCATTGATTAAAACATTGTATCATTGATCCATTCATAAGGGTGTGGAAGTACAAAATAATAGGCGCCTAGTTTTCAATTAGTTTTATTCTTTTGGGGGAAGAACATTTTCTTCTTAGTATATGTAAATGTTTTATGTTTTTTTCTATTAATGCACCTACTAAGTTTGGTGTTTGCTATGTATTAGTGTAGCAGAAGTACCTTCTAATTAGATCAGCAGGCAGAGATTCCATGTCGAACCTCCAGAGCTTGTCATAAGCAGCAGAACTTAACTCCATGGAGTATTTCTTAGCAGAAAATGTGGTCTCAATTATGCCCCCAGCATTAATGTGTCCTTTTCTTGCAAGGGCATTAATTTCCAGTGTATCTGAAATGTGGGTATAGGAGCCTATAGATTGGGTGCATTGCACTTAGTTGCCTATTTGCTGCAATTATGTAGGGTTTAGTGCTGCAGTGAGATCTTAGCCTGCAAATTCCACATTCATCAAGTTTTTTAAGGGCCTATAAGGAATAAAGTATACCTATTTCTAAGAAAATTGATCTCCACAAAAAAAAGACATCAAATTTTTAGCTTCCTAGATTTTAAATTGAATCGCATGGCGTTTATGAAAAGCCATGCAAAGAAAATTATTGAAATGATACAAGTCATGGAAATTTGTCACAAACAACTTTGTCATTATATATATTTCTATGATTCAATGCACATCTGGTCTTTTGTAATTGTCAGATATTCTCACTAACCAACTACTAGTCTCGATGAATAACATTATCCAAATCATACCCGTGTGCTACAAGCTCGTGATAAGCAGAGTCATGAGCCAGAACATGAGCTTTAGCAAGAGGCCAGAAGCAGTTCCTTGGTGTGTAGACCTGTCGCCATTGTGGTTCATCATTTCTAGGTGGCTGAGTGAGCTCAATGGCTAGGGTCTCAGTGTTCCATCTCCCTTGAGGAAAAATAATGTACGGGATCCGTACAGAGTCGTCCCTTTAAGTTCTCTCACTTTGTTGACATAAGGTAGGAATAAATCATGATAATCTAGCATAAACAACTTCTTGTTTTTCAGTGCCAGCAATCACATGGAAAAAATGAGGGAAGACATAATACTGTTTTCACCTTTACAGATTGTTTGAATGAAAAGATTTGAAGAGGAAAAAAAAAGATTAGGAGAAAAAATTATGATTTTCTTTTCTTTGGGAGTTTTGATACGAGAGAAAATGAGAGATTTAGAGAGATTTCAATTTAAAATTTTTTCTCTCCCAAAGTGGAAAGAAAAAAAATATTAGAATTAAAATATTTTTATATTCCAAAAATACCCTTTAAAAATTGAAAACAAAAATTTTTATTCCTAATGAATTCCATTTCTTTTCTTTTCTTTCATAAAACTTCCAAACAAGATAGAGATTTTCTTTCTTTTTCTTTTCTCTCCTAACTTATCTTTTCTTTTCTCTAAAAAACTCCCAAATATACTGTTTATGCTTAATTCAAAATGCTGCTAAAAGGATATATATTAGTTATTTTTTTTCAAAATTTGGGGTGCAGTTGGCCGTTGCCCCTCTTGGCTTTACCCTTGGTACTTTGTCTCATTTACCTCTTCTAAAGTTGTGATTTCTTCGACCTCTTGCTCTATGAGTTCCTTTGGGATCAATGACACCGGATCACTGTAGATGTTAGGGTTTAGATTGCTCTTCAAAGGCCATTTCTGATCTCCCACAAACAAAATTATTATGTTAATTAAGTTAATTAATAAACAAAGACAATTTAAATTGCTAATAAGAATTGGGACATTGTTACATATCTTGACTAGTTGAATGCTGAATGGATTCATACCAGCATCAGTTTGACGCGCGAACTCTTCATCTTTTGACCATCCATGTTTGTCTCCTACAAAATAACACGTTATTCAATTGAGAAAAGCTATTGGATATAATAAAATTTTATTGAAAATTTTTAAACTTTTATATTATATTTGTTGTATTAGTAGTTGATCCAAATCCTAATTGGGTCGGCCTATTAGGTGCTACATTTGATTGGGTAAGTTTGGAATTCCATTTCGCGTGTAGAACATTACACCCTGTTAATTAAGATTTTGAATTTGAATTTTAAGAATAAAAAATAAATATTACTTTTAAATTAGATTCTATAACTGCTCGAATCATATTAGTTAATTTTGATCAAGTAAAAAAAAATAAAAAAAAGAAGGATGATGGCTCTATCTAGTTGGGCTCAGCCCACGCTCTCTACGAGTTTCGGCAAAAGAGTAGGCCGAAACCATTGGAATGGCACAAATTTTCCTCTTACCTACAAGCTCAGCTCAAGTCCATCGTGCCAATGTCACCTGCACCCGAAGACGGCTATGGTATCTTTAAACTTCTACCTAAAAATTGTGTGTGTGAGAGAGAGAGAGAGAGAGAGAGAGAGGTACTCTCATATAGTTCAGGAGCTTCAAAGCGCAGGGCCTTTGGAATAATTGCAAAAAGGCCTCAATCCGGGGAGTCAAGCTGAGCAACATTGAGACCACTTCGTTGGCAGTAAAGTTTTCACCATTCATCTTAGAGAACACTTCATCCCTTGGCACATAAAATACGGAACTTCTTTGCTCCGATGAAGGGTCTGCGCATTATTTACAAAATAAATAATAATAAAATTTAACAAATAATGTAATCATCAATTTTATAATCAATATAACTAATCATTCATTAAATCTTTACACTCATATAAATCTTTTATGATCAAAATTTAACAAGATTATACAGAATTAAATTTTCAAACATTGGATAAATTGAAAAAAAATTAAAAATTTCATTGTAAATCCTTCCTAGATAACTTACTGGATTTGCATTTTAATCTTTAATTGTTGGAGGATGGTGCATTGAAGTCATAATTAGCAGATATAAAATGACACTTTACCAACTCATTTTAGGCTAACAAAGGGGTGAGGTAAGCTTTTTTGATTTTTGAATACCTTTGACAGAGAGAGGGCGGCCAGTCCTGCAAACGTCTAGGATAGGGTATGCCTTGCTGCCCAAGACGGGTCTCTTTTTTTGGTCACTTTCATATGGATTTCCAAGATCATTATACACATCATAATCATAGATTCTATCGAATGTCTTAAGTTCTCCTCTACCATTACCATGCAAAATCTTCAACTCCATCTCCCTTCTGTTCTTCAATCCCTCCGGGGTTTGTGATGGTAAGTAAGACTGTCTCCCATGCAATTTCACATGCAATGCAAGATGAGGAAACAAAAAGTGGTAAAACACATGAACAGTGTTATTTAATTCAAAAAATTAATAAACTGTGGAGTCTCATTAACATAAAAGACAAATATAATTTTAAAAACTTTTTTGGCCTTACCAATTATATTTTAAGATAAAAGTTAAGTCCCATCAGGATATAGTATTAGAGTCACTTTAAAACTAAATGAAATCCATCAGATTTATTTCTATCGGGTCATACACTGATAATCTCTCTCTCTCTCTCTCTCTCTCTTTCTCTCACAATATATATATATATATTTGGTCATACATGGAAGGAGCATGTTAATTGCTACATGGATTAACTGAATCTATATAACTAGACCACATTATACAATTGTTTTGTTAATTCAATTATTAATTATTTTGGATCAACAAATATTATTCACTATCAAACCAATTGACTTTTGAGTAGTTTAAGTAGATAATAGTTTGGGTCAAGGTTAAAATTCATTGTCCTCTCACATATTCAA
Organism: Dillenia turbinata; assembly: GCA_037126225.1. NCBI lineage: Eukaryota > Viridiplantae > Streptophyta > Magnoliopsida > Dilleniales > Dilleniaceae > Dillenia > Dillenia turbinata. The sequence goes on from JBAMMX010000009.1 coordinate 17,868,644, forward strand.
CTTGAAAATGGTACTGCATTTTTTTTTTTTTTTAAAGTACATTAGTGACAACACTTTTGGTAATAGGTAAATAATTTGTGACTAAAGAAAAATTGTTATAGTTGAAAATTCAAGCCGCCTTGCTCTTACCCTTAAATCTTACACTTCATGATGTTATCTAGATTTGGTCCACAAACATTTTATAAACTACGGATTAGTACAACCAAAAATTAATTTGGTTCCTCTACAAATTTTTATGGCTTAAGCATGAAAGCATTTTAGGTTTCATTGGCTATAACTCGTAACAATTTTAGATAGGAAATGATGTAGGATGCAGGTGAAATTATTGGAGCCTTCGTGTAAGAAATGACTTACGGGGATCAAGTTCTGCGCTAACAAACTCAAGAAGAAAGGTATTCGCAACCAAATCATCAATGCCAATACTAAAGCTTGACAAGTTCTGTGGCAACATCGCTGTAACCGTTGCTTTAATCTTGAGGGTTTCTGAGTTTGAGGTTGACATGTGGTTTTCTTGGTGTTGTGAGATTGAAGCAAAGTGTTTACTAAATAAACAAGAAGGCTCTCCTTGTTGATCTTTGGCTTACCTGCATGGCTATTTATGGTGGTAGGAAAGCAGAGATGAGTACTTAAGCTTTATATCATATCAGATTCAAAAGCTATATAGACTTGGCTCTTTATAATTACAAATGCTGATTTGGATAGAGATTACAATTGCTGGTCTAGGGATTTGTCCAAAGGAAAACAAGTTCATGGCACTTAGCAGAGACAAGTGCATGAAGCTTTATATCAGATCAGATTCAAAAGATTTATTTGTTTAATCTTCATATCTTTTGAACAGATGCTGATTTGTATGGATTAAGAATTACAATAACTAGTCTAGCAATTTGTGGCCAAGGAAAACAAGTTCATGTAACTTCTGCAGAGACAAGTACTAAAGAAACTAGTTTCAGTATCTTGGGTGCCTCATCAAAAGCCCAGAAAAGCAGAAATTTTCACACGTACCAAGCAGGCTGTTATTTATATACTCATGTTTATAAGAGGAAAGCGTTGGGTTATATAAGGTTTTGAAATATATAACAGGTAATGCACTGAGACGCTATATCATTTCTCTTCTTCGGTTTTACATCCATGTATTGCAGACAAGCACCAAAGTGTTCAGAAGATCAATTAGATAGAGATGCTATTAGGGACACCCTTCCCAGTGACGCCAGGGCCTGAGACCGGCTTCAATAGCTCATATGGTATGACATGGAACCCATTCCTATTTCTCAGAGTTTGATCATTATTTCGCTTATTAATAATGTTCTCGAAATCCATCAACTCCTGAGCAAATTGTTCGAATGCATTATTGATGATCAGATCTTCTTCCCATGATGGTTCCTTTGTTTTACCTAGGTACTCCTCATCTGGTGAATGGTTTGAGAGAACCTCAAAAACAGCCATCACGGTGGTTGCTTGAACTTTTGAAGGGAAACATAGTAGAAGTGCAGTTTCGGCGTCAAACTTTTCGTCTGTCATGACCTCAGTAGGCATATCTGTTCGAGCTATGGTAGGGTGATTAGGAAAGTACCCACCATACATGTACTGCCCAAAATTTGCTGCAGCATGGTGCGCAGAAGCTACCCAAATGATTGTTGTCATGACCTGAACAAGATTTTCTTGGTTCTTGAGGACTGGCCACCATGGTTCATCCTTCTTGTCTTCATGACCTCGAGTGCGCACCTCTGTCCACCATGCCTGAAGCTCCTTATCAGATTCAATGAGATCTACTGTTGGATAGTAGTGGCTCATATAGTTCGTCACCCATTTCTTGATTATAAACCATAGGTCTAGACCATCCTTTGCATAAGGGTAGTCTGGAATTGTAAGCTGCAGCCCATGCTTAGCATTTGGATCCTCAAATGCCATTCCTCTGCCATTGATTAAAACATTGTATCATTGATCCATTCATAAGGGTGTGGAAGTACAAAATAATAGGCACGTAGTTTTCGATTAGTTTTATTCTTTTGAGGGAAGAACATTTTCTTCTAAGTATATGTAAATGTTTTATGTTTTTTTTCAGTTAATGCACCTACTAAGTTTGGTGTTTGCTACGTATTTGTGTAGCTGTAGTACCTTCTAATTAGATCAGCAGGCAAAGATTCCATGTCGAACCGCCAGAGCTTGTCATATGCAGCAGAACTGAACTCCATGGAGTATTTCTTAGCAGAAAATGTGGTCTCAATTATGCCCCCAGCATTAATGAGGCCCTTTCTTGCAAGGGAATTAATTTCCATGGTGTATCTGAAATGTGGGCATAGGAGCCTATAGATTGGGTGCATTGCACTTAGTTGCCTATTTGCTGCAATTATGTAGGGTTCAGTGCAGCAGTGAGATCTTAGCCTGCAAAGAAAATTATTGAAACGATATAAGTTATGGAAATTTGTCACGCCCAATTTTGTTGTTATATATATTTCTATGATTCCAGGCAAATCTGATTTCTTGTAATTGACATATATTCTCACTAATTAATTAGAATGCACCATATTTACTAGTAGTCTCGATGAATAACAGTATTCAAATCATACCAGTGTGCTACAAGCTCGTGATAAGCAGAGTCATAAGCTAGAACATGAGCTTTGGCAAGGGGCCAGAAGCAGTTCCTTGGGGTGTAGACTTGTCGCCATTGTGGTTCATCATTTCTAGGTGGCTGAGTGAGCTCAATAGCTAGTGATCTCAGTGTTCCATCTTCCTTAAGGAAAAATAAGGTACGAGATCCGTACAGAGTCGTGCCTTTAAGTTCTCTCACTTTGTTTACATAAGGTAGGAATAGATCATGATAATCTAGCATAAACAACTTCTTGTCATTCAGTGCCTGCAATCACAAGGAAAAAATGAGGGAAGACATGGTACTATTTTCAACTTTGATGCTTAATTCTTAATGCTCTAATGAATTCTTAATGCTTTTAGTGTATTCTTAAAATCAAATGTATTTATAAAATGTTGCAATCATTTTTTAAAATGCCGCTAAAAGTATATATATTAGTTATTTTTTTTCAAAATTTGGAGTGCAGTTAGCCGTTGCCCCTCTTGGCTTTACCCTTGGTACTGGTGTCTCATTTACCTCTTCTAAAGTTGTGATTTCTTCGACCTCTTGCTCTATGAGTTCCTTTGTGATCAATGACACCGGATCACCGTAGATGTTAGGGTTTAGATTGCTCTTCAAAGGCCATTTCTGATCTCCCATAAACAAAATTATTATGTTAATTAAGTTTATTAATAAACAAAGACAATTTAAATTGCTAATAAGAATTGGGACATTGTTACATACCTTGACTAGTTGAATGCTGAATGGATTCATACCAGCAACAGTTTGACGCGCGAACTCTTCATCTCTTGACCATCCATGTTTATCTCCTACAAAGTAACACGGTATTCAATTGAGAAATGCTATTAGATATCATAAACTTTTGTTGAAATTTCTTACAAAATAATTAGACTTTTATATTATATATATTTTTTGAAATAGTAGTTGACCCAAATCCTAATTGGGTCGCCCAATGAGGTTCGACTTTTGTTAGGGTCAAGTTTAGAATTCCATTTCATGTGTAGATCTCCGTCCAATAACGTGTACATGAAGGCTCAATTTAACTGAAGACCTGTGGATTTAACGGCACAACATTAATTTTTTTTTTAATTAAGATTTGAGTTTGAGTTTTATGTCTAATGGAAACACACTGAAGGTTGAGAGCCGACCTTTAAATTGGATCGCACAGTTATTCAAATCAAATTAGTATGGTCAAGTATAATAAAAAATGATGACTCACCAACGGTCAGTTGATATGATGGGTATGTTACCTCATCCTTTAACCAAATAGCTCAAGTTCAAGTCCTGAAAATGGAGCAAACTCTATTGAAAGAGTCCTACCCCTCAAAGAGGAATCTTAGTCGGCTTGATCTGAATTAATTGGACCGAAGTTTTGGATACCGGGTGTTAGACTAACTCCAATAACACCAAAAAAAAAAAAAAAATTGATGACTCAAACTAGTTGGGCTCAGCCAATGCTCTTTAGGAGTTTGGGCAAAAAAGTAGGCGGAAAACATTGGAATGGCTCAAGTTTTCCTCTTACCTACATGCTCAGCCCAAGTCCATCGTGCCAATGTCACCTCCACCCAAAGATGGCTATGGTATCTTTAAACTTCTACCTAAAAAATTTGTGTGTGTGTGTGTGTGTGTGTGAGAGAGAGAGAGAGAGAGAGAGAGGTACTCTTATATAGTTCAGGAGCTTCAAAGCGCAGGGCCTTTCGAAAAACTGCAAAAAGACCAGGAGGTTTATGTTGAGGGAACTGAATATTTTCATCAAACAATTCATTAATCCTCTCGAAAGACTGAAAACTTTGGTCAGGGTCGCCTAAGGCCTCAATCTGGGGAATCAAGCTGTGCAACACTGAGACCACTTCGTTGGCAGTAAAGTTTTCACCCTTTATCTTAGAGAACACCTCATCCCTTGGCACATAAAACACTGAACTCCTCTGCTCCGATGAAGGGTCTGCGCATTACTCACAAAATAAATAATAAAATTAAATAAATAGTATAATTATCAAATTTATAATCAGTATTACAATCATTTCATTAAATCTTTATACTCATAAATCTTATACAGAATTAAATTTTCAAACATTGGATGAATTGAAAAAATAAAAATAAAAATATTTTCATCATAAACCTTTCCTAGATAATTTATTGGATTTGCATTTTAATCTTTAATTGTTGGAGGATGGTGCATTGAAGTCATAAATGGCAGATATAAAATGACACTTTACCAACTCATTTTAGGCTAACAAAGGGGTGAGGTAAGCTTTTCTGATTTTTGAATACCTTTGACAGAGAGAGGGCGGCCAGTCCTGCAACGTCTAGGATAGGGATGTGCCTTGCCGCCTAAGGCGGGTCTCTTTTTTTGCTCACTTTCATCTGGATTTCCAAGATCGTTGTAAACATCATAATCGTAGATTCTATCGAATGTCTTAAGTTCTCCTCTGCCATCTCCACGCAAAATCTCCAACTCCATCTCCCTTCTGTTCTTCAATCCCTCCGGGGTTTGTGATGGTAAGTAAGACTGTCTCCCATGCAATTTCACATGCAACATGACAAGAGAATAAAAAGGTAACACAAAAACACTATTGTTTAATTCAAAGAAATTAATTAATTGCGGAGTCTCATTAACATAATTTTTAAGAGTAAAATATAATTTTAACTATAGATTAGATTTTAAGATAAAAATTAAATTTTATTATGATATAATATTTGAGTCATTTTAAAACTAAGTAAATTCTATCAGATTGCTACATACAGATATATACATAGATTGCTACATACAGATATCTCAACTTTTTTTTTTCATAATTCAGAATTTAAATAATTATTTTAAAAAATTATAAAATTTTGTGATTAAAAGTTAATTTTTTTTTCTTTTATATAAAGTTAAAATTGTCATTATATTAATAAGCGTTTATATCAAAAATATTATTAAAGCTCGGTCGAGTCTAACTTTAACTTGTCCACTTGAGGCCAAAGTGTAGAAGATGGAGATAGATGAACCCAAACAATTTTACTAGAATGGGAGTCTTAGTCACTGAAGTAAAATATATGATCGTAAAAATGTTAATTTTTGGGTAGTCAGTTTTGAAATTCATCACCCAATGACATATACAATATATATTTTTTTTAACTAATACAAAGTATTAGCATGTGAAGTGACGAAATTTGGAGATTTGGTCATTAAAAGTTTAGTTATATAATTCATCATCCTTCCTCCCTCCTCATATCTAATTTTTTTTTTTTTATTGATTTTCATCTTCCCTTTTTATTAATTTTTAAAACAGGCGGTAGAATGTATGAATGAATGAATGGAGGAGGCCAAGCGCACCTTATGAGTGAAGAAGATTCTTTTGACAGGGTTTTGGGACTTGGGATGAGCCCATGAGGAGCAATTTATGGTGAGTGTGCCCTTGGGCAGGCCTGTGAGTTGTATTTTAATTAGAAACATCTCTTGTTCATGTTCATTCTCCACACAAACAGCTCCAACCTCTCCAAAATTTGCCGGAATGTCAATGTTGTCACTCTGGTAGATCAATTCAGTGCCATTCTTACTCTCAGCTTGCACATGAGTCTTGATGGGTTCCTTTTCCATGCCGGAATCTGCACCAGCAGATTTAAAAGAAAATGTTAATACATACATACATACATATATATATATATGTATGTATGCATATGTATGTATGTATATAAAGAATTTATAGCACTTTCTTTCAGAAGCCAAACTTGGATCCTACCAACTCTTAACCACGTTGAGCAGTTTTCAAAAGAAATTATTAGAGACTTGGGGTAAGAAATGACTTACGGGGATCAAGTTCTGTGCTAACAAACTCAAGAAGAAAGGTTTTCGCAACCAAATCATCGATGCCAATACTAAAGCTTGACAAGTTCTGTGGCAACATCGCTGTAACCATTGCTTTAACCTTGAGCGTTTCTGAGTTTGAGGTTGACATGTTTTGTTGGTGTTGTGAGACTGAAAGAGAGTGTTTACTAAATAAACAAGAAGGCTCTCCTTGTTGATATTTGGCTTAGCTGCATGGCTATTTATGGTGGTAGGAAAGAACCTTTCCCTCCCTCTCTCTCTCTCCCTGACCAATAGTTTTCATTCCGTAATTAATTAAAAGATTGTACAACCAATATAATTTAGACTACAACATACAAATATACAAATATTATGAAAGTTGTTAATTGGAAGAGATACGAACACTGATTTTCTGACCAAGTCTTTTGCCAAATTAAATATAATGTAGACCACGGATCTAGGCTCACGTTCCAGAGGTTTTGAAATTGGAGAGTTGTGTTCCCTTTCCCCATTGTGCCAAAAAGTTAAAATAGAAAAAAAAAGGAAAAAAAACCATTTTTTATATACTTTTCAACAACAAAATATTTTGGCCAGGATCTCTTTAGACTCCATCATCCAATTAGGACAATTTTTTCAATTTGTATTGGTACAGATTTGTGAAACTATTAGATTCAAACTCGGAGGACGAAATATAATATTATAATTTCAAATAACTGAGGGGTTATCTGGATTGTTGACTTCTATTTTTATTATGAGAGAGAGAGAGATGACTGTGTTGGCAGAATGGGTGTTAATATGGGGGAGATCAGATTCAGGGAATCGTGATAAACTCTAGAAATTGGTACATTTTGCTTGCACGCATCGTGTCTATGAAGATCGTTTGGCTCCATTTTTAATTGGATATTTAAACTCCAAAGTCAAAAGTCCAACACTAAGAATTGTCAATTGTTATATTTCAAATGAAAGTGATAAGGGGAAAATTAATTTAACAAAAGAGAAGAAAAAGGTTGCATTTGACAAAAAAGTTCAACACTAAAAAAAAGGTCGAGGCAGACAGGACAGCTTGGGTTCTGCGTTAACAGGTGTCTGTGGTGCTGTTGCACTGATTTATGGTGCAGATTCATGGAGATGAAGAATGCTCTGTGCTTTTGACATTAAACCTGTACCATCCAAAATAATCGAATCCTCACTCCTTAGTTACCAAGTTTCATAACTATTCGCTTGTGAGTTCATTTAAATGTTGGTTAGGATCATTAGCGAGGTTGAATTGTTTTTAGTTACAATCTTCTGATGTCATTTTCTGAGGACACTGGGAATCACAGGGTTGAATGGTTGGTTCCCTCACCGAATAGCCCACAGCATCGGTCAACCAAATCGGCTAAACACAGTTTAAGAACTTTTCATTGTGCCTTCCCAATGTTATGCAAACAATCCTTATTCATGCCCAAAATGCATAGGCGTAGGATTAGAGTCATTTCAAAAGAATTCTGAAGTTTTGTAAATCGAGGCAGCTTATTGTTGATTCATGCATGAATCTGTAGTTTAAGAGTAGCTAGAACCTATCCCCAAGGGACAGCCCAATAGCAACAAGCCCACGGGGTTCGAATTCTGTTGTAACAAAAAAAGAGTAGCTAGAATCTCAATACTTTGGTGTAGAAGAATATTCCTTCAATGTCATTTCTTGATTGTGTTACTTTGCATTTTTAAGTAATTGTTTTACCTTATCTCCTCTTTGGTTACTCGAATTCCAAAATTCAAATAGTTTGAATCTTATGATTAACGTTTTGTATTCGATTATAGCTCTATCTTTGTTTTTTTTTTTTTTGGGGGGGGGGGAATAATTTACTTGATGAAACGATTTCTATAATTAAGTAGAGAAAAATCTAGGTGAAGAGAGGTTTGAAACAAAAGTACTTTGTTTACCTTCAACCTATGTTCCCCTCATCAGTTTCTTCTCCTCCTTGTAAACCTCTTTTGCACTTTGTTAGTATCTCCTATGCGAGAGCCACTTAAGCTCGTCAATCTTGCATCTGAGTCCGCAAGTGTTCTTTTCCAGAAATTGTCTTGAGGATTGATTATCTCGATATCACTAATACACCCACGGACAAAAGTTGCCACCTCAAGTTGTTGACTTGAAATGTCTTCTAAATTTAACGAAGTTTGCTGTTCATGAAGACAATGCTTTGCATTTGAGAGAGCTAAGAAAGCTGCACCACTTAGCTGGTAGCCTTACGATTTCACGATTAGACAGTGATGGAGGTTTGTTTCCAGTTCGAAGGATAAGGAAGATGTTGAAGAAATAGTATTGGAATGGGTCAGAAATTATGGCTACATTGAGAAAGCAGAGAATAGATCGAAGGTCCTCTACTTGAAGACTGCAAGACTAAGTTTCAGACATTTATAGGGTTCCACATCTTAAGTCTCTCCTATGCTCCAAGACTGCAACTCTAACTACTCTTTTATCATTTTTAACCTAAAAGAGTGGCATTCCTTTCATTGATGCACAGTATATATTTGCATATAAGCATTTTAGGCTTTATTCTGATGTCCATATATCCACATTCTGTAGGCCAATATCTTCTGCAGAACCTTCAGATGATCCTTCCCTGCCTAGCTCCTTTTTAGTATAGACAAGCTCTCATGTTGGCACCAGCAGCCCTTGCCAACCGCCAATACATGTTTCATCTTTCCTTCTTTCCCTTTTTTGAGTATTAAGAACACATAGCTAGTACCAATCAACACCATGATAACATAATATATATATATATATATATATATTTAATAATGATAAAAGGCATTTTTCGGCTTCAATTTGCAAAAACAAAAAAAGAAATAGTGGAATGGATAAAAGAATATATGAACTTAGAAATTTTTACTAATTTTTTAAATTTACCTTAAATGAATAAACCTTTTAAAATAATATATATCATTTATACAATTAGATACATGCAAGATAAAGTCACGAATTATGCATACCAAACAAAACTTTTTTATGTCTTTGTATATCCTTCAAGGACAATTCTTTTTCTTTTTTCCCATGAAGAATCAATTATATTATTAAAATCAAAGGCTATCATAGCTAACATCATCCTGTTGTACATTGTGCCAAGACGAGAAGCCTGAAGCTAAAATTAGAACAAAATCCCTTTTCAAATATCAGAATCTAGGATATGTATTCAATGATGAAGCTACACACCAAAATTTTAGCAGCCTGCATTGTTCAGTCACTGTAGAATTCCTCCCAACCTTGGTTCAAACTCTGCATTCTCGAATTAACCATGAAGTTAGGAAATGAGCAATGATCAACCTGGTCTGCATCTGCATGAAAGTTTACTCGTGTATCAAGGCCATCTATCTAGCTTCAACTAGAAAAGATGGTTCTTTAGAGGATTCTGGCCATAATGGAGAAAGAGCAACTACTTTGCCAACGATGATCAGCGTTGGGGAGACTAGTTCTGCTAAAGAAATTTTTTCAGCAAGATCTTGCAGTCCGGAGAAGACCTGCATGAACACAAATCAAGTAAATTTATTTTTTCACAAACAATGGCTAATTCAAGCCATGTAACTCTGTAAAATGTGTTGGCCTAATAGCATATTCAAGAAGCCATTCTGCTCATAAGGAAGCGCATGTGAGACACTTGCACATGCCACTGTTTAGTACCTGGTTCAGTTAAGCTGTGGAAGCAAGTGAAAGAGGGGAAAACATGGCCTATGTATGAAGTAGTTGCTAATTGGACCTTTTCAGATTAAATTTGAAGAACATTTCCCAATGAAAACTCTAAACCTTTAACTCTTTCTTGCTCCACTATCACCTCAGCTAAAATTACCATCCCCATGACATATTTGAATTCACAAACTGCCTAGAATTATGTCCAATGAATGATTAAACATAATAACAACAATCTCCAACAATGACGAATGCAAGATACAGGTGAAAACAAGAAAGACAAGAGTGAAGATCAAGATGTCACAGACTTACAATGCGCTGTTGAGGTGTGGTCCCACGCTCAACTGCAGCTGCCGGGGTGTCAGCTGGAATACCATGATTGATCAACTTAAAGGCAAGGGAAGGAAGGGTTGCCACGCCCATATAGATTACTAAGGTTGAATCAGGATCAGCAGCACTTTCAGCTACATATAGAGGATCTGTTCCTCCTTTCCTTGAATGCCCCGTCAGAAATCTCACACTATTTGCAACACCTCGATGAGTTAGGGGAATCCCAAGTTCCGCTGCTATTCCAGAGGCAGCAGCAATGCCTGCAAAAAATCAGCATATTAAATTATATAAACTGTCTAATGTCCCTTAATTTCAGAGAATTAATTAAGTCATTTGCTCCGGGGAGAGAGAGAGAGAGAGAGAGAGAGAGAGAGCCCTGATGCAAAATTAAACATATGAAAACTTGGTATGCCAACAACTGGTGGCACACAAATACAAGAAATCATTTTGGCCATGGATCAAGAGACATTTCATCATGTGCCTATGTGCATGTGAATTTCATATACTATTTTTTTTTCCTAGTCTATGCTATCTGTGCTTCTAGTAGAAGACGCTTATGAAATGGAACTTGAAAAGCAAGTATAGAGCAATAATTTTATCAGGTTATACGGGAAATTGGATTTAACCAACATGCTATAGTCCTTTCTTCTTAAGGGTTTACAACATGAATTCGACATCCTATGCTGCTGTTTGATTACCATACTAACAATGTACTAAGCGCCAAATAGAAAAACATAATCCTTGAGAATAATCAAAATGAAATGGGCACTTGGCAAGTCTATTAGAAGTAAAATACCTGGAATCACTTTCACTTGAATCCCTTGTCGCTGCAGAAAATCCATCTCTTCTCCACCTCTCCCAAAAACCTACACTTGGATCAGCTAACATTTTTACTCAAATTACTTGACACAAGTGTAATGGCACATTCTGAAATTCTATTCAATACTACATTTCCCGCGCCAAGAGCTCACCAGTGGATCCCCTCCTTTCAGCCTCACAACATTGGCTCCAGCTTCAGCAAAATTCAACAGCAATTCATGAATTTCCTCCTGCAAAATGAGACAAAATTAGGATTTGACAAACACCCACAGTTCAAAACACTGACTAAATAAAAAATAAAATAAAATAAAAAGGAAAAAAAAATCTGACCTGAGTTCTACTATGATAACCAGCTGTCTTGCCGACATAGAGAAGCCTAGCATGATCACCAACCAAATCTAACACATCATTAGAAACTAATCTATCATACAACAAAAGATCAGCGCTTTGAATCACTCTCAAGGCCTTCACGGTCAAAAGCTCAGGGTCTCCAGGCCCTGTATCCACTAAAAACACATTCCCAATTGCTCTCTCCCTCTCTCCTCCACAACCAACATTTCTCTCTCTCTTTTCTCTCAATACTTGCAATAGCTTCTTCAACTCGGGTAATTGCGAAGCAATGTCATTTTCCCTAATTGAATTTGAATCATAAAGAAGAGAACATGAAGATGAAGAAGAAGAAAGCGTTGGGTCATCCTTGTATAACCAGCTATCCCTCTCATACCTATCAATTGAATGCCTTTCTGTAAATGGTGACGAATTTGACGACTTGGGTTTGTCGGGAAAGTGCAACGAACAAATGGGTTTGTGCAATTTCCCGGATTTCAGGTATTTGTACCGAAATGAATGAGAAACGGAAGAAAGATGAGAAATTTCCTTCAAAACAGCCATTTAGAGAGATTTGGGTTGGATTCGGAAGCTGGATTGTGTATAAATTAGAGGGGGGAGAGAGATAGAGGAGTTGGACTCCTGATTCTCTGAAGAGAACTAAGAGGCAAAGACCACTTGGGATTTAGGAGGGGACGAGATTGTTTTGCTCTCCTAGTTTGCACAGCCTTTAGGTTTTGTTTGAGAGTTTGCTATTCTACAACTGAAACTACTCCAACTAAATTGTAAGTCAATTGAAAATGAGCCACGTTGTCTTTGACCAGTTCTTATTGACTACTTTTACAAATATTGTATGCGTGTTTCACTTCTATTGGCTTATGAGGAAGTCTTCAAATTTTGGAATTTCAGTAAAGCATAAAGTACAAACCAATGAATGTGGACCCAAAATGACACTCCACAGACGTACGAACTCAATTCTCTCTCTGTCTACGCATTTAATTAATATATATTTTTTAAATTTTTTTTCTTTTACATAGCTAAAAGGCCAAAAATAAAAAATAAAAAAAAAAAAACAAAAAGTGATATTAGTATCTAAGTTATTATTTTGTAGAACAAATTTTTAGTTTTCTATAATTTTTTAAAATACACTTATCATATCAATATACATTCATAGGTAAGGAGAGAGCAATACGCTACCTGACTGAATCATTATTAAACAAATTATTATTATTATTTTTTTTTAAAAAAAACTACTTGAGTAGAGTAGCCCACGTTGGATAAAAGTGATATTACGTAAAAGCCTTTCCGTATGAAAAATAATTAATATAATGTTTAGTGTCTACTTAAAAATCTATATTTTATACAAAAATTTTTTAACTTTACCTAAAAAAAATATTAAAACTAAAATAAAATGAAAAGAGATTAGTTATTTTTTAAGAAGATTTTTATCACTTATCGGTATCTGGATTTTATTAGATTAATCCGATTTGAATATAATAGGATTCAATTAAGAGATTGACTCTTTTAAAACTTATTTTTTCTCTTTTTTTGAGTTAAATTTAAAATCTATAATTAACAGAGTATAATATGTTATGATTGTATCTATAATAATTTGGCAAAGAGGTTATTGATGGATGCACGAAAAGGGAGTTTCATAGAGAGGCCCATCAAATTCCATTTCACACCCCATATTATCATAATTGCTCATTTCCCTTTTAGTTATGGATGCCCCAAGAATTTTAATTTCATGGGAAATTTGAGATATGATGCCCACATCACGTCAGCTAAGAACTCATGTTATGCAAGAGCATGCAAGTCTCGTCATATCTTATCACGTGCCCCGTATTTATTTGTGGATTTAAAGAGAGAGGGTGAGAGGAGGGATTATTAGAAGGATTAGATATTTAATGATGGTTTAGTGGGTTAATCATTGGATTTTATTTAAGAGGTTTAAATTCAAGTTTTGGATGGAGTAAATATATTGGAGAGAACTCTATCCCTTGAGAGATTTCAACGATTTGATTTGGATTAATCAAAATGAAATTTTAAAAATCGGGTGATGAACTAAGTTCAAGGGATAAAAAAGAAAAAAGCAAGGATTAGATGATTTGGTCGTGGACCACTTTTCTATCACTTCTTTACGATTCAATTTGCATCTTTCTTTAACATTGGTTTGGTCTTAAAATTCTGAATCCACCATCTGTTGATGATAACACATTAGAATGCAACATTCCACAAGCAACTATGCCTCTCCCTCTCCCTCTCCCTCTAATTCAAAGAACACAAATGGGAAAAGAAGGAAATTTTGGCATTTTCTAGCTTTTAATTATCTTGGCTGTAATATGCCAAAAAATCGATGAGATTTTTGAGTTGTTGAGTGAAAATGAAGAAACTATTGTGGCTTTATCTATATTATTCTTGATGTATTAGTCGATTGCTTTTGCCATGAAGTTCTATTAGTTGAAAATTTGACGTTGCTATTAGTGATCACTTAATGTGCTACCAAGTTTATAAATAAACTATAAATAGGCGACCATTCGGTGCCTTTAAATCAGTGGATAGTCTGTGTTTTCTAAACAGAAAGTCGTAGATTTGACCCTTGTTTATCACAAAAAGTGTGAAATGATTTTTGAATATAAATTTTAGGGAGTAATTTAAGTATTGAAAATGAAAATTAGTTCACAGTTTTTAGGCACTTCAACTAAGGAGGTATTTTTGGTTGTTAACTTTTCAATAGTTAAAGTCAATAGTTAAAGAAAGTTCAAGTAATAGAATCTTAACTGATAATTTAAAAGTTGTAGAAAGGTCTACAGTTGCCCAAATTAACATTTGACACTTCAAAACCTAGTTTGCAATATATATATATACATATATATTTTAAACTATTTTACCCATATTACGTTAAATTATAGTTTAACCCGTAATTATTTAAGAGTTTGAAGATTACCTAATCAAATATATTTGTATAAAATAAATTATTGTTTACTCATTAATTATTTAGAATAATATAAGTTAGTTCAGCTTGTAAAAGATTTATGAATACGTGAAGATATACAGGTTAATTTTGTTTTGTTAAAAAAAAAAAGACTTCAAGTTCACATCTGCACCTAAAATGAGGCAAAGTTTATAGCTACAATTGTGATGAAAGTGTGGATGGCAGTCCGGATGGCCAAGTTTGTTTTGATGCTTTTACTTTTTCTTAATATATATTTCTTTAATAACAGCTATTTTTGAAAAGTTTCAAGAAATTGAGACGAAAATTTCACATAATGTTTGGATGTCATAGAAACATTTAAAAGTTGTGTGAAATACATATGATTATCATTATAGGCTTTATCTGTCTAATTCTTGACATATATAAGTTGTATTAGTCTATTTTTTGGTATCTTGGATTTAGTCCAGCGTCTGATATTCAGAATTTCGTTTTGACTAATCTAGGTCGAGCCGTTATCGGATTCCATTTGGGAGAGGACTCTCCCAACGTGATTTTTTCCGTTCCTAAGAAGGGTTGAATTCGAGCATTTGGTTAAGAGATCGCAGCACCCTCTCCACCCAAACGTTGATTGTATTAGTCGATTGCTTTTGCTATGAAATTCTGTTAGTTGAAAATGTGACGTTGTTATTTGTGTGGTCACTTAATCTGCTACCAAAGTTATAAATAAATTATAATTTGGATGAATATTTCATACATAAGCATAATATGAAATATTTTTTTAAATTTAAAATGGCAAAATTGTTCAAAAACTATATCTACTAATGTGAAAAATTTTGATGTCTTATCTGCATAACTTTTTTTTTACATATTTACAAAAAATAGTATAAAATGATAAAATTTAGAATTTGAGAATACTTTGCGTATAAGCATATTTACATCTATCAGATATTTATGAAGTGAGACAATCTCCACCAAAAAAAAAAAAAAAAATGCATAAAATATGTAAATTTGCATTACCTTGAATATAAAATGCTAACAAGAATGTATTTTGTCTTTTAATGCATATTTTCGTCAAATATCACTTGTTAAAAAAAAAATGCACAAAAAAGTCTCGCCAATTGTCGCCAAAGAAACTTTCTTTGAAAAAACCAATAAGAGAGACTTATTTCCCATTCACATCTAAGAGGATTGGGGATAAATGTTTTATCCCTCTCACCCAAAGGTTTTTAATTGTGTTTCTTCTTATGGTTGGTTGCATTTATTATTTTAAAGGTCAACACAAGTTTAAATTCGATCATACACAAATATATCAAGAAAATAGCGAAAAAAATCATTTCAATTTTAGAGGTCATTTCAAAATTGGAATTTACTTTTCCAAATTACTAATTATTTTCGAAATATATATTCAAAATGCTTTTTATCTCAACAATAACCATCTAGCACCTATAGCTAAGAATAAAATGGTTTTCGAATATGAAAAGCTTTTCTTTGAGAAAAGAGTAAGAGAGACTTATTTCCCGCTCACATTCAAGAGTACTATGATTAGGTATTTTAACCCACTTACCGAAGGGTTTTCAATTATGTCCTTACTTGTGGTTTGTGGTTGGTTAAAGGTCGACACAAGTCTTAATCCGATCACTCACAAATATATCAAGGAAAAAGTCAAAATGGTCATTTCAATTTTAGAGGACATGTCAAAATAGGAACTTACTTTTCCAAACCATTTATTACTTTTCAAATTTACATTCAAAATGCCTTTCATCTCAATAATAAACATCCAGTGCCATCTCAATAATAAACATCCAGTGCCTGTAGTTGCGTCTATCTCCTAACCAAAAAATTGAAGGTTCAACCCCTACTTGGCACGCTAAGCAGAGAGACGAAGGTATGCGAAAAGAATGGAATAGTTTTTGAATATGAATGGTGTAGTTGACTAACCAAAAAATTGAAGGTTCAACACCCCTACTTGGCACGCTAAGCAGAGAGACGAAGGTATGCGAAAAGAATGGAATAGTTTTTGAATATGAATGGTGTAGTTGAAGTATTGAAAAGCCTTGCTCTGATAAAAGAGTAAGAGAGACCTATTTCCCGTTCACATTCAGAAGAACTGTAGTGAAATGTTTTATCCTAGTTACCGAAAGATTTTCAATTGTGTCCCTTCTTGTGGATTGTGGTTAGTTGGATTAATCATTTTGATGGTCAACAAAATTATTCATCCAATCACTCACAAATATATCAAGGAAATAGCGAAAATGGTCACTTCAATTTTAGAGGTCGTTCCAAAATTAGAATTTACTTTTCCAAAGCACCAATTATTTTTCAAATTTATAGTCAAAAAGCTTTACATTCTAACAATAATCATTCAACTCCTATAGCTCAGCGGATAGAGTGTCTGTTTCCTAAGCGAAAGTCGTAGGTTCAACCCCTACTTGGCATGCTAAGCATATCACTCTTACCGAAGGGATTTCAATTCTATCCCTTCTTGTGGTTGGTTAGATTTATCATTTTAAAGGTTGACACAAGTCTTTATCTAAAGGGTTTTCAGTTGGGTCACTTCTTGTGGTTGATTGGATTTCTCATTTTATAGGTCATACAAGTCTTCATCCGATCACCTGTAAATAAATCAAGGAAATAACCAAAATGGTCATTTCAATTTTTGATATCATTTCAAAATTGGAATTTTCTTTTTCAAAGCACTTAACATTTTTCAAATTTATATTCAAAATACTTTTTATCTCAACAATAACCACCCAATATCTATAGCTTAGTGGATAGTGCATCTCTTTCCTAAACAAAAAGTCATAGGTTTGACCCCTATGTGGTGCGCTAACCATATCCCTCTTACCGAAGTATATTCAGTTGTGTGGTTGGTTGGATTTATCATTTTTGAGGTCGAACAGGTCTTCATCCGAAGGGTTTTCAGTTGTATCCCTTATTATGGTTTGTGGTTAGATGGATTTATCTTTTTAGAGGTCAACACAATTCTTCATCCGATCACCTGCAAATAAATCAAGGAAATAGCTAAAATGGTCATTTCAACATTGGAATTTACTTTTCCAAAGCACTTATTGTTTTTCAAATTTATATTCAAAATGCTTTTTATCTCAACAATAACCATCTACCGCTAGTAGCTTAGTGGATAAAGCATTTGTTTTCTAAGCAGAAAGTCAAATGTTCGACCCCTACTAGATGCACTAAGCAAAGAGATGAAGGTATGGAAAAGAATCGAATTGTTTTCAAATGTGAATTTTAGGGAAGCATTGAAAAGCCTTTCTATGAGAAAAGAGTAAGAGAGACTTATTTCTCATTCACATTCAAGAGGATTGTGGTGAGATGTTTTATCCATGTTACCGATGGGCTTTTAATTGTGCCTATTCTTGTGGATTGTGGTCAGTTGGATTTATCATTTTGACAATCAATACAATTCTTCATCCGATCACCCACAAATATATCTTTTTTTTTGTACATAGGGAGACTCGAACCCGATCCTATTATAATAGAGAGAGAGTGTGGTGCCACTTGAGTTAAAACTCATTGGCTCACCCACAAATATATCAAGGAAAGAGTCAATGGTCATTTCAATCTTAGAAGTCATTTCAAAATTGGAATTTACTTTACCAAAACACTTATTATTTTTGAACTTTATATTCAAAATACTTTTTATCTCAACAATAACCGTCCAAGGCCTGTAGCTCAGTGGATAGAGTGTCATATCCCTCTTACTGAAAGTTTCAGTCATGTCCCTTCTTGTGATTGGTTGGATTTTTCGTTTTAGAAGATGACACAAGTCTTCACCTTAAAAGTTTTAGTTGTGTCCCTTCTAGTGGTTTGTGATTGGTTGAATTTATCATTTCAGAGGTGGACATAAGTCTTCATTTGATTACCTACAAATTGATTAAGGAAATAGCTAAAATGGTTATTTCAATTTTAGAGGTCATTTCAAAATTGGAATTTACTTTTCCAAAGCATTTGTTATTTTTCAAACTTATATTCAAAATGCTTTTTATCCCAACAATAACCATCTAGCACACATAGCTATCTGTTTCCTAAGCAGAAAGTCATAGGTTCAACCCCTACCTTGTGCACTAAACAGAGAGATGAAGGTATGGGAAAATGAAGGAATGGTTTTTGAATATAAATTTTAGGGAGCAGTTTAAGTATTGAAAATCCTTTTTTGACAAAAGAGTAAGAAAGACTTATTTCCCAATCACATTCAGGAGAATTGTGGTGAGGTGTTTTATCCGTGTTACCGAAGGGTTTTCAACTTTGTCCCTTCTTGCAGATTGTGGTTGGTTGGATTTATCATTTTAATGGTCAACACAAGTCTTCATCTAATCAACTATAAATATATCAAGGAAATATCCAAAATAGTCATTTCAATTTTAAAGGTCATTTCAAAATTGGAATTTACTTTTCACAAACACTTATTATTTTTCAAATTTATATTCAATATGTTTTTCACCTCAACAATCAACATACAATGCCTATAGCTCTATGGATAGTGTGTCTATTGAAGGGTTTTCAGTCGTGTCCCTTCTTGTGGTTGGTTGGATTTATCATTTTAGAGGTCGACACAAGTCTTCATCTGAAGGGTTTTCAATTGTGTCACTACTTGTGGTTTGTGGTTCATTGGATTTATCATTTTAGATGTCGACACAAGTTTTCATCTGATCACCCATAAAAAGATCATGGAAATAGCCAAAATGGTCATTTCAATTTTAGAGTTCATTTCAAAATTGGAATTTACTTTTTCAAAGCACTTATTATTTTTCAAATTTATATTCAAAATGCTTTTTATCTTAGCAATAACCATCCAGCGCCTATAGCTCAGTGGATAGAGCATTTATTTCCTAAGCCGTAAGTCGAATGTTCAACCCTACCCAGTGCGCTAAGCAATTTGATAAAGGCATGGAAATGAATGGAATTGTTTTCAAATATGAATTTTAGGGAAGCATTGAAAATCATTTCTTTGACATAAGAGTTAGAGAGTTCTATTTCCCATGATTTTCAATTGTGTCATTTCTTATGGATTGTGGTCAGTTGGATTTATCATTTTGGTGTTCCACACAAGTCTTCATCTAATCACCCACAAATATATCAAGGAAATACCAAAATGGTCATTTCAATTTTAAAAGTCATTTTAAAATTGGAATTTACTTTTCTAAAGATCTTTTTATTTTTCAATTTTACATTCAAAATGCTTTTATACCAACAATAACCATCCAGGTCCTATAGCTGATTGATCGTCTGTTTCCTTAGCACAACGTCGTATGGTACACTAATCATATCCCTCACACCTATGGGTTTTCAATTGTGTCCCTTCTTGTGGTTAATTGGATTTATCATTTTAGAGGTTGACACAAGTCTTTATCCACTGAGTTTTCAGTTGTGTCCCTTCTTGTGGTTTGTAGTTGGTTGGATTTATCATTTTAGAGGTCGACAAAATTCCTCATCTGATCGCCCGCCAATAGATCAAGCAAATAGCTAAAATGGCCTTTTAAATTTTAGGGGTCATTTCAAAATTAGAATTTACTTTTCCAAAACACTTATTATTGTTTAAATTTATATTCAAAATACTTTTTATCTTAACAGTAACCATCCAGCGCCTGTAGCTCAGTGGATAGAGCGTCTGTTTCCTAAGCAGAAAGTCGTAGGTTCGACCCCTACCTGGCGCGCAAAGAAGAGTGATTAGGTTCGACCCCTACCTGGCGCGCAAAGAAGAGTGATGAAGGTATGGGAAGAGAATGGAATGGTTTTCAAATAAGAATTTTAGGGAGTAGTTTTAGTATTGAAAATCCTTTTTTTGACAAAAGAGTAAGAAATACTTATTTCTCGTTCACATTTTGGAGGATTGTGGTGAGGTGTTTTATCCCTATTTTCAAAGGGCTTTTAACTTTGTCCCTTCTTATTGATTGTGGTTGGTTGGATTTATCATTTTAATGGTCAACACAAGTCTTCATCTAATCACCTGAAAATATATCAAGAAAATATTCAAAATGATCTTTTCAGTTTTAAAGGTTGTTTCAAATTTCGAATTTACCTTTCACAAGCACTTATTACTTTTCAAATCTATATTCAAAATGTTTTTCATCTCAACAATAAACTTCTAGTGTCTGTAGCTCAGTGGATAGAGCCTCTGTTTTCTAAGCAGAAGGTGGTAAGTTCAACCCCTACCTAGTGCACTAAGCATATCCCTAACCTACCTAGCGTGCTAATCATATCCCTATTGCTAAAGAGTTTTTAGTTGTGTCCCTTCTTATGATTGGTTGGATTGATCCTTTTGGAGGTTGACACAAGTCTTCATCTGAAGGGTTTTCAGTTGTGACACTTATTGTGGTTTGTGGTTTGTTGGATTTATTATTTAAGAGATTGACACAATTCTTTATCCGATCACTGACAAATAGATCAAGGAAATAACCAAAATAGTTATTTCAATTTTAGAGATCATTTTAAAATTGGAATTTTCTTTTCTAAAGCGCTTATTATTTTTTAAATTTACATTCAAAATGCTTTTTATCTCAACAATAATCATCCAGCGCCTGTAGCTCAGTGGGTAAAGCATAATTTCCTAAGCAGAAAGTCATAGGTTCGACCCCTACCTGGCATGCAAAGAAGAGAGATGAAGGTATAGGAAAAGAATGGAATGGTTTTTGAATATGAATTCAAGGGGGTAGTTTAAGTATTGAAAATGCTTTTTTGACAAAAGAGTAAGAAAGACTTATTTCCCATTCACATTCAGAAGGATTGTGATAAGAAGTTTTATCCGTATTTCCGAATGGTTTTCAACCTTATCCCTTCTTGTGGATTGTTTTTGTTGGATTTATCATTTTAATGGTCAAAACAAGTCCTCATCCAATCAGATGTAAATATATCAAGATAATAACCAAAATGCTCATTTCAATTTTCAAGGTCGTTTCAAAATTGGTATTTACTTTTTACACGATCATTTTATTTTTCAAATTTATATTCAAAATGTTTTTCATCTCAACAATAAACATCTAGCGCTTGTAGCTCAGTGGATAGAGCGTCTGTTTCCTAAGCAGAAAGTCGTAGGTTCGACCCCTACCTGGCGCAAAAAAAAGAGAGATGAAGGTATAGGAAAATAATGGAATGGTTTTCAAATATGAATTACACGGAGTAGTTTAAGTATTGAATTTTTTTGACAAAAAAGTAAGAAAGACTTATTTTCTGTTCGATATATAAAAAAAAAAGCCAAAATTGTCTTTTTAATTTTAAAGGTCGTTTCAAATTTGGAATTTACTTTTCACACGCACTTATTATTTTTAAACTTCAAAATGTTTTTCATCTCAACAATAAACATCTAGTGCCTGTAGCTTAGTGGATAGAACATTTTTTTTTCGAAGTAGAAAGTGGTAGGTTCGACTCCTACCTGACGCGGTTTTTAATTGAATCCGTTCGTGTGGTTGGTTGGATTTATCCTTTTAGAGGTTGGCACAGGTCTTCATCCGAAGCGTATTCAGTTGTGACACTTCCTGTAGTGTGTGGTTTATTGGATTTATCATTTTAGAGGTTGACAATTTTCGTCCAATCACGCACAAATAGATTAATGAAATAACCAAAATAGTCATTTTAATTTTAGAGTTCATTTCAAAATTGGAATTTTCTTTTCCAAAACACTTATTATTTTTCAAATCTATATTCAAAATGCTTTTGATCTCAACAATAACCATCCGGGGACTAGAGCTTAGCGAATAGAGTATCTGTTTCGTAATGAGAAAGTCGAAGGTTCGACCCCAACCTGGCGCCCTAAGCATATCCCTCTTACCGAAGGGTTTTTTCAGTTGTGTCTCTTCTTGTGGTTGATTGGATTTATCATTTTAGAAGTTGACACAAGTCATCATCCGATGGGTTTTCAGTTGTGTCCCTTCTTGTTGTATGTAATAGTTTTGATTTATTATTCTAGAGGTCGACATAAATTTTTATCAGATCACCCGCAAATCGATTAGGGAAATAGCCAAAATGGTCATTTCAATTTTAGAGGTCATTTCAAAATTGGAATTTACTTTTCCAAAGCACTTATTATTTTTCTAATTTATATTCAAAATGCTCTTTACCTCAACAGTAATCATCTAGTGCTTGTAGCTCAGTGGATAGAGCATTTGTTTTTTAAGCAGAAAGTTATAGGTTCAACTCCTATGTGGCACGCTAAGCGGAGTAGTCTAAGTACTGAAAAACCTTTTTTTTTTGACAAAACAGTAAGAAAGACTTATTTCCAATTCATGTTCAAGAGGATTATGGTGAGGTGTTTTATCCCTATTTCCGAAGGGTTTTTAATTTTGTATCTTCTTGTGGATTGTAGCTGGTTGGATTTATCATTTTAATGTTTAACACAAGTCATCATCAAATCACCTGTAAATATATCAAGAAAATAGTAAAAATGGTCATCTCAATTTCTAAGGTCGTTTCAAAATTGGAATTTACTTTTCACAATCACTTATTTTTTTTCAAATTCATATTCAAAATGATTTTAATGTCAACAATAAACATTTGGCACCTGTAGCTCAGTGGATAGAGTATCTATTTCCTAAGCAAAAAGTCATAGGTTAGATCCCTACTCGGCGCGCTAACCGTATCCCTATTACTGAAGGGTTTTTAGTTGTGTCCCTTCTAGTGGTTGGTTGGATTTATCATTTTAGAGGGGTTTTTAGTTGTGTCCCTTCTAGTGGTTGGTTGGATTTATCATTTTAGAGGTCGATAAAAGTCTTCATCCGAAGGGTTTTTAGTTGTGACACTTCCTGTGGCTTGTGGTTGGTTGGATATATCATTTTAGAGGTCGACACAAGTCTTTATCTGATCACCTACAAATAGATCTAGGAAATAGCTAAAATAGTCATTTCAATTTTAGAGGTCATTTCAAAATTGGAATTTTCTTTTCCAAAGCGATTATTATTTTTCAAATGTATATTCAAAATGCTTTTTATATCAACAATAACCATCCATCGCCTGTAGCTCAGTGGATAGAGCATCTGTTTTCTAAGTAGAAAGTCATAGGTTCGACCCCTACCTAGAGCGCTAAGCATATCCCTCTTACCGAAGGGTTTTCGATTGTGTCCCTTCTTGTGGTTGATTGGATTTATCATTTTAGAGATTAACACAAGCCTTCATGTGAAGGGTTTTCAATTCAATTATGTCCCTTCTAATGGATTGTGATTTATTGGATTTATCATTTTAGAGGTTGACACAAGTCAACATGATCACCCACAAATAAATAAGGAAATAGCCAAAATAGCCATTTCAATTTTAGAGATCATTTGAAAATTGGAATTTACTTTTTGAAAGCACTTATTATGTTTTAAATTTATATTTAAAATGCTTTTTAATCTCAACAATAACCATCTAGCACCTATAGTTTAGTGGATAAAGTTTATGTTTCCTAAGCAAAAAGTTATTGGTATGATCCCTACCTGGCGCGCTAAGCAAAGAGATGAAGGTAGGGGAAAAAAATGGAATAGTTATCGAATATAAATTTTAGGGAGTAGTTTAGGTATCACCTTTCAGTTTGTAGCAAATCTACAACAAACCCAGAGTTCGTTGCAAAATCTGCGACGAACCCAGTATTCATCGCAAAATCTATGACGAACTTCTGAGTTCGTCGCAAAATTTACAACGAACCCAGTATTCGTCGCAAAATTTGCAACAAACCTATGAGTTCGTCACAAAATTTATTGCAAATTTTTTATACTTAGAAATTTTTTCTTCCTTCCTTTTCATTTGTTTTGCTTCATTTTCACTTTGAAAATTTTGTTCTTTCTTCGACTGGATTCCGCCACTCCATTGGTAGAGGTAAACTTTCTCTTTCTCTCTCTCCTCTCTCCTCTCTCTCTCTCTCTCTCTCATGCAGATTCGACGGCTCTCCACTGGATCTGGCGCAGTGGCCCTCTCTGGCCCGTGAGGGCCATGGCTCTCGCGGCCTGTCGCGGCCATAAGGGCTCTCGCTGGGCCGTGAGTTGTCGCGGCCACGAGGGCCACGGCGCTCGTGGCTTGCTGCGGCTGCGAGGGCCCTCGTTGGGCCACGAGGTGTCGCGGCCTGCAGCTACGCGAGGGCCGTGGCCGCCGCGGGAGGGAGGGGGAGCACCCTCTCCGAGCTTTGTACCTAATTAACCCAATTTTTTTTTAAAAAAAAATTTTAAACGATTCATAGGCAAAAAAAAATTCGCCAAATGATCCACTTTTGTCGCAGGTTGAACCTGGACATTCATGTCCCATGTTCAATTTGCGACAAATTCATGGCAGCTTGCAGTTTGTGACAAATTCATATCGCAGATTCAACTTACGATAAATTCATGTTGAAGGTTCAACCTACGACAAATTCATGTTGCAGGTTGAATCTGCGACATTTTGTTTTTTCCTCTCTTCTCTCTTCCTTCCGCGTCCTGCGACAAAAGTGAGTCATTTGATGAATTTTTTCACCCATGAGTTGTTTTAATTTTTTTTTTTGTTTTTTGAAAATTGGGTTAATTGGGTACAAAGCTCCACCCCTCCCTCCCTATTTTTTTTAAATGTTTTTTTTTTTTTATTTGTTTGATTTTTTTTATTTGTTTGAATTTATATAATTGACAATGATATACAAGGCACATAACAACATGTGAAGGGGTTCCCAATTCTGAAGAGCTGGAAAAAAGAAGGGTGCAGTTTGTGCATTTCAGTCAAGTAAATTACAATTGCAATTGCAATTTCATATTATTTGCCTGTCATACACACAACGACCGAAAGAATACATTGAACCAGTCGGTCCCCTATTTACATCCCTTCATTTGGCATGAATATAAAATCCTTCGGTTATAAAATCCGTGAAAATTTTTATTTCATCATTAAATTTTTTGTATGATCATTTTTTCTATGTTCAAAGTCAACTCTAGTTTTTATTTCAGAATATATTTATTTAAGAATAATTTTTTATGTCAGAATAATGTTAATGCTATTTCGTAATTGGTAATTTTCTATGTTAATGGGATTTATTTTTTTAATATAAAAATTTCAGAACAAATAATATTTTAGTTATGTGCTAGGAAATACTTAGCACTTGGACACAGACACTAATATTGGATTGAAGTCTAAAATAACGGAGACACTAACATTTTAGGTATGTTCAAACGGTGGTCCATAAAAAAAAATAATAATAATAATATATTTGAAACTCGTATTGGACCACATTTCTTGAAAGACAGATTCTAATTATGCCTACCATTACTAGGTGTGGTTCAATTCGAGTATAGGCATAGTACCAATTCCCAAAAATGGATTTTTCTTTTTGTATTTTTTCCCCTTTATCTTTTTTTTTTTTTAAAAAAAAAGGATGAAAGGTTTAACCAACTTGGAGTTTTGACACACAAACAAAAGAGCCCTCCCACCTTTCAAGTCACTCTAAGTTGATGCTGCTATCTGATTTGGAGTACCAAATGAAATATGGTAAGTATTTTTATGTACTCCATTATATTTTTTTAAAGTTGATAATTTTTATTTTCTTTACTGTCTTAACATTTATAATTGACAGTATCGACGTGGGGGGCATAGACGAAGTAGTGATGGAAGACCAGACTCTTCAGGGTCGCAGTTCGCTTCAGCTGGACCTTCTCATTCCCCTTTACCTATTACTGCTGCACCTTCGTCGTCCCCTTCGGTTGCACCTTCGGTGCAACATTCGAATGTCGAGGGGGAAGACACGCGAGAGGTGATTGCCCCTTGTGGAGATTCGTAAATATTAAATTTAGTTTTTTCATCACTATTGATTATTTTATTTATGTAGCATATGAATTTTTAATTATCTTATTTGCTTATCATTCTTTGTTTATAATATTATAACAGATTTACAAATCCTGTACATGTTGTTCAAAAGTTTAATCAAATAGTGAACAATCATTGGGGAGGGGAGTGGTTAGCTTTCACAAGCATTCCAGATGAAACGAAAGAGTTATGTGGAGAGATTTAAGGTAAATTACGTCTTTCAGTTCAAATATAAAACTAATTTTATAATTTTAATATAACTTATTATTATTTTTTATTTATTGCAGTGACAATTTACTTAGGACGAGGCGGAGGAGCTTGAAATAAGAAGAATTTTTAACAATAAATGTGGTCATCACATTCGAGGGGTATTAAGTCATGCAAAAACTAGTAAAAGGAAGCCAAACTGCATAACCGATGAAAATTGGTGCATGATTTTGGATTTCTAGGAATCCGATGAGAGCTGACATAGGAGTGAGAAGAATAAGAAGAATCGATCTTTTAATTCTGGAAAAATGTCTGCTATTTATGCCGGAGGTTCAATCAATATTGATGAGTATCGAAGTAGATTGGTAATATTATTAAAAAAACAAATTTTTAAAATTTAATTTATTTATTTTATAACTATTTCATTATATTTAACAATGTTTTTTTTTAGGCCTAGGAAATGGGATCCCAGCTATCATTTATAGAGACTTTTATGCGAACCTTCCAAAAAAATGACAAGAGGTGGAGTGAGGAGAGAGTTAGAGCTGTTGTGGTATTTAATTTGAAAACTTTCCTTTATTTTAATATTAATCTCTTTTAATTTTGAATTTATAAACACTTTCAGTTTTGATTTGAATTTATTTTGTTGAATCTGTCATTATAACGTTGGATGATAAATTTATTAGGTTACTCTCTTTTAATTTTCTTTTCATGATTAATTTAGGAGATGAATAGTGCTTTTCTATTTTATTAATATTAATTAAATTTAGGGGGATAATAATGTCATTGCAATCTAAACACATGACTAATAACCTCCCCTCTCCTTATGTTAGGTCAATTTTCTTACGTAACTATGCTATTTTCTTACTCGTTGGAGCTGTCATAGCTTTGAACTCGTAATAGTTATTCAATTTTAATTCTAATGAAATGATATCTCATTGTTAATTTTGTAATGTGTGAAACATATATTATTTTTTGTATCATATTGTTAACTGTCAATGACTTAATAATTAATGAAATTTTGTATTTTGAATTTTGTTTTTTTTATATATTTATATGATTACATTGTTAAACTATAAATGAATATTTTGCTTTATTTTTTTTCGATATTATATATATTGTTACTCTAATTTCATTTGAAATTATGTAATGATAATGCAAGAGAGATATAATTAGCTACAGCAAAATTCGATCGGTAAGGAAGATGCTGGCTCATCTGAGCCATCGGTTGATAGTATAGTTTTATGGGTCGAGACAAGTGGCGGTGCAAAAAAGGGGGAAAGAATACTTGGGATGGGCTCTTTGAGCCGGAGTTGTGGAATCACCGGTCATTCTTCTTCCACTCCAGCAGTTGTAAAGGAAGAAATGATACAAATGAACAACCTGATGAGTCAGTTGCAACATTTGCTAGTAGAAAAGGACAATCAAATTAAACAATTACGCACATAGCAAAGGCAAAATGAGAACGTAATCAGCGAGCTACGTGCAAACCAAAATTTCATAATGCGGCATCTTCAGTTAGCTCCCGGTTTAAGTAAGATGAATCCATTTCTGTTTTCTTCTGATAATCCTCCTGATGGTGATAATGGTGACGATGGTGACAATTTATTTGATGATGATGGTGGTGGTGGTGTTTCTTGACATTTCTATATGTTATTTAAAGGTTACATTTGAATATGGTTTTTGCATACCATTATCTTTGAATATTATGACTTTATATTGTGTTTGTTGTTGATATTATTTATTGTTATTTTATAGTTAGTAATTGATAATGTTGATGATGTTGATAATGTAGTTTGTTGATGATATTATTGTTAGATGGTTGGTTGATGCTGACATTGTTTGATGGTTGGTTGATATTGTTAGATGGCTGGTTGATTGATTGTTAATTAATTATAATATGGATAAGAGACAAGAACAGGGTATACATGAAAAATGGTCAAATTATAGAATTCAATTTGATTTTTGTTGTAAAATTTTCAAATTTGTTGCAAAATTTGTTACTAATTTTTCGACCCAAAATATCCAGATTGATTGCAAAATTCGTTGCAGATCAGCGATAAATTTAGCGACGAAAAGAGTTTGTCACAGATTAGCGACGAACAACAGGTTCGTCGAAGATTAGCGACAAACTGGGGTTAGTCGCAGATTAGTGATGAACCTCGATTCATTGTAGATTAGTGACGAATCACGGGTTCATCGCAGATTAGCGATAAACCTGGGTTGGTCGCAGATTAGCGATGAATTGCGATTTGTAGCAGAATTCGTCACTAATTTGCGACGAATTTTAATTTTTGATCGCTAAAATTTGCAACGAGCTGATAGTGACAAAAAATTATTTGTCGCTAAATTTGTCGCAAATAGTTTTTGCAACGAATTTTTCTTAAAAATTTATTGCAAAGTTCATCACTAAAAGGGCATTTTTTTTTTGTAGTGTATTGAAAATTCTTTTTTTTTTTTTTTTGACAAAAGAGTAAGAAAGACTTATTTCCCCTTCACATTCAGGAGGATTGTGGTGAGGTGTTTTATCCCTATTTTCAAAAGGTTTTCAAGTTTGACCTTTCTTTTGGATTGTGGTTGGTTGGATTTATCATTTTTATGGTCAACACAAGTCTTTATCCAATCACCTATAAATATATCAAGGAAATAGCTAAAGTGTTCATTTCAATTTTAAAGGTCGTTTCAAAATTGGAATTTATTTTTCCCAAACACTTATTATTTTTCAAATTTATATTCGAAATATTTTTGTTCTCATACAAAAATCATCAAGCGCCTATAGCTCAGTAGATAGGGCATCTATTTCCTAAGAGGCACATTACGCATATCCCTATTGTTATAGGGTTTTTAGTTGTTTCCTCTCTTGTGGTTGGTTGGATTTATCATTTTTAAGGTTGAGACAAGTCTTCATCCGATCACCTGCAAATAGATCACAGAAATAGCCAAAACAGTCACTTCAATTTTAGAAATCATTTCAAAATTGGAATTTTCTTTTGCAAAGCACTTATTATTTTTCAAATTTATATCCAAAATGCATTTTATCTTAATAATAACCATCTAGCACCTGTAGCTCAGAGGATAGAGCTTTTATTTCCTTAGCAAAAAGTCATAGGTTCGACCCCTACCTGGCACGCTAACCATATGCCTCTTATTGAAGTATTTTCAATTGTTACCCCTCTTGTGGTTGCCTTGATTTATCATTTTAGAGGTCGGCACCACTCTTCAATAGAATTTATCATTTTAGAGGTCGACACCAATCTTCAACAGAAGGGATTTTAGTCATGGATTTATCATTTTAGAGGATGACATAGGTCATCATTTGAAGGATTTTTAGTCGTGTCCCTTCTTGTGGTTTGTGGTGGTTGGATTTATCATTTTTTAGGTTGACAGAAGTCTTGATCAAAAGGGTTTTTAGTTGTGTCCCTTTTTATGGTTGATTACCCACAAATAGATCAAGGAAATTGCCAAAATGATCATTTCAACTTTAGAGGTCATTTCAAAATGAAATTTAATTTTCCAAAGCACTTATTACTTTTCATATTTATATTTAAAATACTTTTTATCTCAACAATAACCATCCAGCATATGTAGATCAGTTGATAGAGCGTCTGTTTCCTAAGCAGAGAGATGATGGTATGGGATAAAGAATGGAATGGTTTTCAAATATGAATTTTAAGGAGTAGTTTAAGTATTGAAAAGCCCTTTTTGACAAAAGAGTAAGCAAGACTTATTTCCTGTTCACATTCACGAGGATTGTGTGAGATGTTTTATCCCTATTTCTGAAGGGTTTTCAACTTTGTCCCTTCTTGTAGATTGTGGTTGGTTGGATTTATTATTTTAATAGTCAACACAAGTCTTTATTCAATCATGTGTAAATATATCAAGAAAATAACCAAAATGGTCATTTCAATTTTAAAGGTCATTTCAAAATTGGAATTTACTTTTCACAAGCGCTTATTATTTTTCAAATTTATATTCAAAATGTTTTTCATCTCAACAATAAACATCCAGTGCTTGTAGCTCAGTGGATTGAGTGTCTGTTTCCTTAGCAGAAAGTCATAGGTTCGATCCACACTTGTTGCGCTAAGCATATCCCTTTTATTGAAGTGTTTTCAATTGTGTCCCTTCTTGTAGTTTGTTGGATTTATCATTTTAGATGTCATTGGTTGGATTTATCATTTTAAATGTCATTGCAAGTCTTCTTCTGAAGGGTTTTCACTTGTGACACTTCTTGTGGTGTGTGGTTCACTGGATTTATCATTTTAGAGGTTGACATAAGTATTCATCCAATCATCCGCAAATAGATCAAGGAAGTAGCCCGAATGGTCATTTCAATTTTACAGGTCATTTCAAAATTGGAATTTTCTTTTCCAAAGCACTTATTATTTTTCAAATTTATATTCAAAATACTTTTTATCTCAACAATAACCATCTAGTGCCTGTAACTCAGTGGATTTCCTAAACAGAAAGTCATAGGTTCAACCCCTACTTGGCATGCTAAGGATATCCTTCTTATCGAAAGTCTTTCAGTAGTGTCCCTTCTTTTGGTTGATTGAATTTATCATTTTAGAGGTTAACACAAGTCTTCATCCGAAGGTTTTTCGGTTGTGTCCCTTCTTATGGTCTGTGATTGGTTGATTTTATCATTTTAGAGATCGACACAAGCCATTATTTGATCACCCACAAATAGATAAAGGAAATAGCAAAAATGGTCATTTCAATTTTAAAGGTCATTTCAAAATTGGAATTTACTTTTCCAAAGCACTTATTACTTTTCAAATTTTTTTATCTCAACAACAACCATCCAGCGCCTATAGGAGCGTCTGTTTCCTAAGTAGAAAGTCGTAGGTTCGACCCCTACCTAGTATGCTAAGCAGAGAGATGACGGTATGGGAAAAAGAATGGATTGGTTTTCGAATATGAATTTTTAGTAGTCTATGTATTGAAAAGCCTTTTCTTGACAAAAGAGTAAAACTTATTTCCCACTTACATTCAAGAGGGGTGTTTTATCCCTCTTTTCGATGGCCTTCCAACTTTGTCCCTTCTTGTGGATTGTGGTTGGTTGGATTTATCATTTTAATGGTCAACAGAAGTTTTCATCCTATCACCTGTAAATGTATCAAGAAAATAGTTAAAATGGTCATTTCAATTTTAAAGGTCTTTTCAAAATTAGAATTTTCTTTTCACATGCACTTATTATTTTTCATTTTTTTTCAAATGTTTTTTATCTCAAAAATGAACATCCAGTGCCTATAGCACAGTGTATAAAGTGTTTGTTTCCTAAGTAGAAAATCATAGGTTTGACCCCTACCTGGCACGCTATGTCCCTATTATTAAAGTGTTTTCCATTGTGCCCCTTCTTGTGGTTGGTTGGATTTATCATTTTAGAAATCAACAGAAGTCTTCATCCAATCACCCACAAATAGATCATGGAAAAAGCCAAAATTGTCATTTCAATTTTAGATGTTATTTTAAAATTGGAATTTTCTTTCGCAAAACACTTATTATTATTAAAATTTATATTTAAAATACATTTTATCTCAGCAATAACCATCCGACACCTACAGCTTAGTGGATAGAGTGTCTGTTTCCTAAGTAAAAAGTCATAGATTCGACCCTTACTTGGCACACTAACCATATCCCTCTTACCGAAGTATTTTCAGTTGTGTCTCTTCTTGTGGTTTGTGGTTGGTTGGATTTATCATTTTATAAGTCGACACAAGTCTTCATCCAAAGGGATTTTAGTCATGGATTTATCATTTTAGAGGTCAACATAGGTCTTCATCTCAAGGGTTTTAAATTGTGTCCCTTTTTGTGGTTTGTGGTTTGTGGTTGGTTGGATTTATCATTTTAGAGGTCAACACAATTCTTCATCCAAAGGGTTTTCAATTGTGTCCTTTCTTGTGGTTTGTGATTGGTTGGATTTATTATTTTAGAGGTCAACACAAATCTTCATTTGATAATACGCAAGTAGATCAAGGAAATAGCCAAAATGGTTATTTCAATTTTAGAGTTCATTTCAAAATTGGAGTTTACTTTTCGAAAGCACTTATATATTCATAATTCTTTTTATCTCAATAATAACCATCTAGTATCTGTAGCTCAGTGGATAGAGCATCTATTTCCTAGGTAGAAAGTCATAGGTTCGAGCATTACCTAGCTTGCTAAGAAAAGAGATAAAGGTATAGAAAAGGATGGAATTGTTGTCGAATGTGAATTTTAAGGTGTAGTA
Source organism: Dillenia turbinata (assembly GCA_037126225.1). Classification (NCBI taxonomy): domain Eukaryota; kingdom Viridiplantae; phylum Streptophyta; class Magnoliopsida; order Dilleniales; family Dilleniaceae; genus Dillenia; species Dillenia turbinata. The sequence continues at coordinate 17,901,280 of JBAMMX010000009.1, forward strand.
TAAGTATTGAAAAGCCTTTCTTTGAGAAAATTTTTGTGGATTTTGGTTGATTGGATTTACCATTTTAATGGTCCACGCATGTTTTCATCTGATCACCCACAAATATATCATGGAAATAGTCAAAATGGTCATTTCAATTTTTGATGTCATGTCCCATGGACAATCTGGTATGGTTCCTAGGTGTAATCCCTCAATTTGCATTTATCTTATGTTTTTTCTTCATGGAGCGGCTCTAGACAAGTGATCACCTGTTCTAGTTTAGACTTATTATTTCCTCGACCTATCATCTATGTTCCAATCGGAGGAGACTCTCACTTGTTCTTTAACTCTCCTTTCTCGAGAGAGTTATGGCATTTGACAATGGCTTAGCATGTTCCTTCGAACTTTCCTATCACTTGGTCTAGCATTCGAACGATCTTGCTTTCCCCAGTGAGGCACCTTCTTTGGTAGAACTATATTTTCAAATGCATCCTCAATGCTTGTATTTACAACATATGGATGGAGACGAATAAGAGAATGATAAGTCAACGTCAGTTACCTCCTCAAGTCATTGTGGGTTTTGCTAGTGTAGTTTTGCTATCAATTGACACCAGGTCTTAGATATTTGTTTAGGCCTTTCATAATAGCCTCTAGATTCTTTGGGTATCTCAGAGTATATCCTAATACCTATGTATTTCTTTTATATGTAAAAAAACAAAACAAAACGATGTCATTTCAAAATTGGAATTTACATTTCCAAAGCACTTATTATATTTAAAATTAATATTCAAAATGCTTTTTATCTCAACAATAACCATCCGGTGCTTATAGCTCAATGGATAGAGTGTCTGTTTCCTAAGCAGAAAGTCATAGGTCCAACCCACTACCTAGTACGCTAAGCATATCACTATTAGCCAGGGGTTTCTAGTGGTGTCCCTTCTTGTGGTTAATTGGATTTATCATTTTAGAGGTCGACAAAAGTCTTCATTGGAGGGTTTTCAATCGTGTCCCTTTTCGTGGCTTATGGTTGGTTGGATTCACCATTTTAGAGGTCGACATAAGTCTTCATTCGATCACCCACAAATAGATCAAGAAAATAGCCAAAATGACCATTTTAATTTTAGATGTCATTTCAAATTTGGAATTTACTTTTCCAAAGCGCTTATTATTTTTCAAATTTATATTCAAAATGCTTTTTATCTCAACAATAGCCAACAAGCGCCTGTAGCTCAGTGGATAGAGCGTCTGTTTCCTAAGCAGAAAGTCGTAGGTTCGATCCCTACCTGGCGCGCTAAGTAGAGAGATGAAGATAATGGAATAGTTAACGAATATGAATTTTAGGGAGTGGTTTAAGTATTGAAACCTTTTTTTTTTTTTTTTTTTTTTTTTTTTTTTTTACAATAGAGCAAGAGAGACTTATTTCTCTTTCAAAATTTAGGAGGATTGTGGTGAGTTGTTTCATCCGTGTTACCGAAAGGTTTTCAACTTTGTCCCTTCTTGTGGATTGTGGTTGGTTGGATTTATCATTTTAATTGTCAACATAGTTCTTCATCCAATCACCTACAAATATATCAAAGAAATTATGAAAATGGTCATTTCAATTTTAAAGGTTGTTTCAAAATTGGAATTTACTATTCACAATCACTTATTATTTTTCAAATTTATATTAAAAATGTTTTTCATCTTAACAATAACCATCCAATGCCTATAGCTCAATGAATAGAGCATTTGTTTTTTAAACAAAAAGTCATAGGTTAGACCCCTACTTGGCGTGCTAAGCATATCCCTCTTACCGAAGTGTATTTAGTTGTGTCCCTTCTTGTAGTTGGTTGGATTTATCATTTTAGAGATCGACACACGTCTTCGGTTTTCACTTGTGTTGCTTCTTGTGGTTTGTGGTTTATTGGAATGATCATTTTAGAGGTCGACACATGTTTTTATCCAAGCACCAGCAAATAGATCAAAGTAATAGCCAAAATGGTAATAATGTGCAAAATGTTGAATTTATTGTTAGTAATATGGTTTTATTTTAGATTGGTTAGTGCTCTAATGATTGATTTTTATGATTTTTATTTTAAGTAATTGAAATCGAAAGATTTGGATAAACTGGGATTAGAGAGGCAATTTGAAGCTAAAACATCATATTGGGTCTATGAAGAAAAGAAGAAATTTGATTTTTAGTTTTTGTTAATTTTAGTAGAATTTTACTTTAAGTAAAATTGTTTTTAAGAGTTACTTTTATTTTTCCTATTTTGGAGGAGTCATTCTTTATCCTTTGAAAGAGTATCTTTTAGATCTAGGGCAACACAAAAGAGGGCAGCAGGACACCAATATATATTCCTCAAAAGGGACGTCACTATTCCATAATTTTTTTAAAAGGGGCTGCCGGCTGGAGTCACTTTCTTCTTCCTAGAACATTTTTTTTCATTTTGTTTTCTTTTTATTTTTATTTTTTGTTAAAGACTCACCACCATGAGTGACTAGATTTATTTTTTGATTCAAGAGGAATTTTCATTCGATTATCTTCATTGTGAGATTATGTGCTTCCATAATTTTTTTAAAGGGGGCTGTCGGCTGGAGTGACTTTCTTCTTCCTAGAACATTTTTTTTTCTTTTTGTTTTCTGTTTATTTTCTTTTGTTAAAGACTCACCACCATGAGTGACTAGATTTATTTTTTGATTCAAGATGAATTTTCATTCGATTGTCTTCATTGTGAGATTATGTGCTTCATTTAATTTCTTGCCTTTTTAATTTAAGTATTCGTTGGTTCTTGATTTATTTACATGAAAGATTTATATTAGTTAATCTGATAATTTAATTCAATATTAGTTTTTCTATTACTATCTAGGATTTCAGTGATTCGTAATTGTCATGAATGAATGGTACAAGTAGCAACTATATTATTTATATTTATGGATCTATTACTAATATTCATGTTTAATCTAGGGAATTGATGGAATAAAATTAAATAATTGCGACTATTCCAATTATTTGTATTTTGATTTAATTGTTTTCATAGAATATAATGCTGTCATTATATTGATATGGAATGTTATCGTACCCAGTCGATTAATGATAATTTTTGATTGAATGCTAGATTTGGTCAATTAATTTAGAAAAACGCAAAATTTATTATGACTATCCTAATAAATCTAAGGTTCAATGCTTAAATTACAAGAAAAATATTTTTAATCTATGATCAGCAAAACAGTTGAATGTGGTGAACGCTTGGATCAAAGTTTTGATAGATAGATTTTCTTTTAATTTTTTTTTATTTTCATTGTTAATTTGTTTCTTATTTTTTTTAGTTGTTATTTTTAATTTAGAAATTTATTTGGCAAACCCTCCATTTTTATTTTTAGCATTTAACTAAGAAATTAAATCAATTTAGTTCCATTGGAATTCAACCTGGTACCACTATTGCTACAAATTTATTATATCGGGGGAATCAATATAAATTTTGAAAGTTTCGACAACCTGTTAAAATTTTGATGCCATTGCCGGAGAACTACATTAATTTCTTAGTTTGTGTTTTTTTCACTTGTTCACTGATTTTTTGAAGATGAGGAAAAGATGACAATTCATGAAAAAACTTTGAATCAACAACCATTGTGTATTGGGTATCCAACTCTTGAGGTAAGTCACTCGAATCATGAAACTCAAATTTCTGAACTAACTATTTTGGTTCGTCAGTTGGCTGTAGGGCAATCACAGGTAGCCAAGGTTTGTGGCATTTGTTCAATTCCCGAACATTCTATGGATATGTGTCCAACATTGCAAGAAGAACCTTTTCAACAAGTAAATGTCGTAGGAGGATTTCTTGGTCAACCTCAACGTACATATGATCCTTACTCCAACAATTACAATTTTGGATGGAGGGATCATCCAAATTTGAGCTATAAGAATCAATGAGGACAATCAAAACATCCATCTCAATTTTTTAACAGACTCACTAACACCCGCACAATCTTATAATTCAGGTATGTCTCTAGAAGATATTATGAAAGCTCTCGTGACTAACACTTAACAATTTCAACAAGAAACGAAAGCTAGTATATAGAATTGAAGAACCAGATTTTCCAACTAGCGATCTTGGTTAGCAATTCTGAAAAATTGCCTTCACAAACGGTGATAAATCTCAAAGAGAACGTTAGTGCAATAATGTTGAGAAGTGAGAAGGATATTCATTCGATCTCTACTCCATGAAAGAATGTGGATGAAGGGAAGGATGTGGACAAAGAAGATGAATGCATACATGAAAATTCAATCAAGTTAACATCCAAATCCTCTTTGTCTAATATATCTAGTACAATTTTACCACTTTTTCCTAGCAGGTAGGAGAATTCAGAGAAGAAAGTTAAGAAGTTAAGAGGTGATGAAATGAGTAAGAATATGTCTGATGTGATCAAGAGAACTCCATCCAAAAAATGTACGGATCTGGGTATGTTTACTCTACCTTATATTATTGGTAAGAAAAAAATTGAGCATGCCATGCTAGATTTAGGAGAACCCGTAAATATCATGCCTTATTTAATTTATAGTGCTCTGAAATTGGATCCCTTAAAAGAAGTTGAGACTGTTATTCAGTTAACTGACCATTCTTATGTTTACCCAAAGGGAATTGTTAAAGATATTTTAGTGTAGGTTAACGAACTAATTTTTTCAACTGATTTTTACATCTTGAAAATGGAATGAGACACTATCATAGATTCAGCTCCACTTCTATTAGGAAGACCATTCATGAAGACATCAAAGACAAAAATAAATGTGGACGAGGCTACTCTCTCTGTCGAGTTCGACGGCGAGATTATTAAATTTATTATTTTTGATCATATGAAATACCCAAATAAGTGTCAGTCAATTTTTTTTGCTGATATTATTGATTTAATTGTGCATGAAATTTATGAAGAAAAATGTGATATTCATTTTGATTTGAATGCATAATTAGATATGGAAGGGAAGTTATATGAAGCTCCCAGGTTGAAGTTGAAACCTCCTTGAAGAGAAATAAATGATAAACATCGAGCACAAAGATATTAAACAATTGCGCTTGTTCGGAGACAATCCAATATTTTTCTTGATTTTGATTAGTTTATCATTTGATTTCTTGTTTAATTAGGAATGTTTGATTAGTATCATTAGTTTCTTCCTTTAATTTTTGTAGGTATCGAAAATGGGAATTCTAAAGGATGCATCTATTCAAAGTTCAAGAGGTGGAACACAGGAAATTAAAAAAAAATGGGCAGGAGCACTTGGTGCATTAGCACGTGATCACACGGAATTCAAAAAGTGAATTTCATATTTGGACAGAAGCAGCCTTTCACTTAAGGTGTGATCACACGATTTTTAGAAGTGAAGTTCATATTTGGGCAGAAGCAGTCTTTCGTTTAAGGCGTGATCATGCGATTTCCTTCCACAAGTGAGAGAAAGAGAAAGTGTTCAAACTCACATTATTTTACCTACTCATTTTCTCTTCTCCTTCGCGAATCATTTATCTTCTCTCTATGATGCCCATCATCAATCCCTATCATGCTTTCCAAATTCACTCCAAATCTACTTCAAACCGCATGGTTTCATCACAGAATTACCCATTCATTCAAAACCTCCAAATTTCAAACACATATTTCTTTACATACTTGAAACTCCTTTCGATTGAAACCCTCGGCGACCTCGTCCATTACAATAGGGGAGTTTTCTCTTTTTTCTCTCTTTTCATTGTCCTATTTTATATATTGCATTAGGTGATTTTCTGAGACTTATCGCGAGTTTAAAATTGTGCTAGTTTTTTTTTTTGAATTGTATGCTAGTTTCTTTTCTCCCTTCTTGCCTTATGCATACATTGAGGACAATGTAAGATTTAGGTGTGGGGGAGGATTTCATGCGTCAATGCATTTCTTCTATTTTTCTTGGAACTTCATACTCTTTTGATTTTTGTCTTAGAATAATTTTTAAGTTAGTATGCATTGCTGATTTGAGTTGAAATGCATGAAAAAGACAAGTGTGATTAGTTGTTTTTGAATAAAATTGTTTCGAGTATCCCATTGATCTTGATGATTGAATTAAATGAAAATGTGATAGATTTGATACAAATTTTTATACACTTTTGTGAGTTTTGAGCCTTAAGAGCATACCATTATCTTTGCTCTAAATTTTTCTTTCATGAGTGTTTATCAATCATAGTATGTTTATTTTAGAATTTGCTTTGCTAAACATTTCAAGACCACATCTATGAATTCATGCATTAATATGATAGGGCATTTAGGTTTACCCTTTCAGCTCTCGAAAAAAACCTTTCCGTGCATATTAATTCCCCTAGCGAACCCATTTGATCAAATACCCTTTTTTTCTTTGTTTATAATTTCATAAATTAACACATAGCCTTCTTTTTACACTTAACCTTCTTTTTGGTCCTTATATCAAAGAATCATGTGATTAGAGCATGAATGAATGGTTATTTGTAAAAGGGAATGGGATAATTTATTTTGGGGATTGTTTTTAGAGATTCAATCATACTATTTGGGGTGATTTGTGTATGAACTATATATTCATTCATTCTTGAGTTTGTTACCTTCAAAAAAAAAGAAAAAGAAAAGAAAAAGAAAAGAAAAAAAAAGAAAAAAAAATCTCAAAAAATTGAGATGGGGGAATTTAAAAAAGAAAAAAAATTTCAATTGTTTTGATTAATGAATGAGATAATATTGATTGAGATATTTTTCTTTGTGTTGATTGTACTTCATGTTATGGGATGGCTTTGATTGTGAGAATGTTTTGTGTTTCTTGACATGCTTCTTTTGATATATTTCATGACACATTATATTTGCTCTCTTATCCTACCTTTACCAAAGCTAGGTTACATTACAAAAGAACACGATTTTAGCGACAGAATTTAGTTACAGAAAAAAGTCATAGCTATTTAGCGATTAATTTAGCGACAAAAACGGAAATCGTTACTAATTAGCGACGAAAAATAATCCGTCACTAATTAGCGATGGAAAAAATATTCGTCGCTAATTAGTGACGGATTTCAAATCCGTCGCTAAATTTAGCGACGGAAAAAAATATCTGTCGCAAATTAACTACGAATTTCAAAATTCATCGCTAAATTAGCGATGGAAAAAATATCTCTCACTAAATTTAGCGACGAAAAAAATATCCGATATCCGTCGCTAAATATAATTTTATATTTTTATTAAATATAATTTTGTGTTTGTATTAAATATAATTTTATATTTTATATTTTTATTAAATTAGGTTATTGATTTTTATTAAATATAATTTTATATTTTTTAAAATACAATTTTATATTTTTATTAAAGATAATTTTATAGTTTTATTAAATATAATTTTGTGTTTTTATTAAATATAGTTTTATATTTTGTATTTTTTTAAATTAGGAAAATATATTTTTAATGGTAAGAGTTAGAAAAAAAGTAAAACAGTAAAAAAAAAAAATAAAAGTATATCAGATATGTTAATGTGACATAGTGGTTAAGCAGCAGGACGTGGGCATGCGCGGTTGGGCAAGGGCTGACGGGGAGCGAGCATGGGCGGGCAAGCTGTAGGGACCCAAAGCGGTAGTGGGCGGCCGCCGGCGGGTGGGCGGATGGGCCTTATAAATAAAAATAGTAAATGTGAAATTTAGCAAGGGATATTTTTTCTGTCGCTAAATTTAGTGACGGAAAAAATATCCATCGCTAAATTTAGCAACGAAAAATATAATCTGTCGCTAAATTTAGCGATGGAATTCAGTTTTCGTCACTAAATTAGCGACGGATTTCAGAATCTGTCAATAAAATTTTACGACGCATGATTGGCGACGGAAATTTTTCCATCGCTAAATCCATCACAAAACCCTTGTTTTTTTGTAGTGTTACAACCTTTGTAAAGATCCCCCGGATTTTTGTTTTCAATTCATATAATTAGTGATAGAGATTTGATTAATAAGCAAATTTATGGTAATGACATGCTATACTTTGATTTTGAGAGTTATTGAAAATTTTTCTTAAATACTATTAGTGTATAGAGTGAATTCCTTATGAGAGTATTGGATCTTGATATATTGAATTTTGATGAAATTATTGAGTTAGATGAGATGCTTATATTATCTTTTAAATGTTATGGTACTATGATCACTTATTCTCCGAATTGTTGTTTTGCTTTGAATTTTTCAATATGTGCTGATTTGGAATTATTTGAAGATGAATTGAAGGAGGGGAAGGAGTGAAGAGCAGAATGGTCGTGTGACATTGGTCTTGTAAATGTTTGAGGACAAGTATTTGTTTAGTATGGGAAAATTTGATAATATGCAAAATATTGAATTTATTGTTAGTAATATGGTTTTATTTTAGATTGGTTAGTGCTCTAATGATTGATTTTTATGATTTTTTATTTGAAGTAATTTGAATCGAAAAATTTGGACAAAAAGGACTTAAAGAGGCAATTTGGAACTAAATTAAGCAAGATATCATATTGGGTCTATGAAGAAAAGAAGAAACTTAATTTTTAGTTTTTGTTAATTTTAGTAGAATTTTACTTTAAGTAAAATTATTTTTAGGAATTATTTTTAATTTTCTTATTTTGGAGGAGTCATTTTTTATCCTTTGAAAGAGAATCTTTTAGATCTAGGGCAACACAAAAGAAGACAGCAGCACAACACCAATATATATTCCTCAAAAGGGACGTCACTATTCCATTATTTTTTTAAAAGGGGCTACCGATTGGAGTCACTTTCTTCTTCCTAGAATATTTTTTTTTTCTTTTTGTTTTCTTTTTATTTTCTTTTGTTGAAAACTTACTACCATGAGTGACTAGGTTTATTTTTTAATTCAAAAGAAATTTGCATTCGATTGTCTTCATTGTGAGGTTATGTAATTCATTTAATTTTTTACCCTTTTAATTTAAGTATTCGTTGATTTTTACGCTATTTACATGAAAGATTTGTATTAGTTAATCTGACAATTTATTTCTATATTAGTTTTTCTATTATTATCCAAGATTTCAATGATCTGATGAATGAATGGTACAAGTAGCAATTAGGTTATTTATATCTATGGGTCTTTTATCAATATTCATATTTAACCTAGGGAATCGATAAAACAAAATTAAATAATAACGGCTATCTCAATTATTTGTATTTTGATTTAACTATTTTCATGGAACATAATACTATCATTATATTGATATGGAATGCTATTGTACCCAATCGATTAATAATAAGTTTTGGTTGGATGCTGGATTTGGTCAATTAATTTAGAAAAATACAAGATTTATAACGACTATCGTAATAAATCTAAGGTTAAATGCTTGAATTGTAAAAAAAAAATATTTTTAATCTATGATTAGTGAAACAATTGAATGTGGTGAACCATTGGATCAGAGTTTTGGTAGATAGATTTTCTTTTAGTATTTATTATTTTCATTGTTAATTTGTTTCTTTTTTTTTAGTTGTTATTTTTAATTTAGGAATTTATTTGACAAACTCTCCATTTTTATTTTTAGCACTTAACTAAAAAATTAAATCAATTTAGTTAACTTGGAATTTGACCTAGTATCACTATTGCTACAAATTTATTGCAGCGGAGAATCAGTATTAATTTTGAGGGTTTCGACAACCCATCAAATGGTCATTTCAATTTTGGAGGTCATTTCAAAATTGGAATTTACTTTTCCAAATCACTTATTATTTTTTAAGTTTATATTCAAAATGCTTTTTATCTCAACAATAACCATCTAGTGTCGTAACTTACTGGATAAAGCATTTGTTTCCTAAGCATAAAGTGATTAGTTCGATCCCTATTTGGCTCGCTAAGCAGAGAGATGAAAGTATGGAAAAATAATGGAATAGATTTTAAGGAGTAGTTTATGTATTGAAAAGCCTTTCTTTGAGAAAATAGTAAGAGAGACCTATTTCTCGTTCACTTTCAGGAGGACTATGGTGAGATGTTTTATCCATGTTACCGAATGATTTTCAATTGCATTTGGCTTAGTCATTTTGATGGTCAACACTAGTCTTCATTTGATCACCCTCAAATATATCAAGCAAATAGACAAAATAGTCATTTCAATTTTAAAGGTCATTTCAAAATTGGAATTTAGTTTTCCAAAACACTTATTATTTTGCAAATTTATGTTTAAAATGTTTTTTATCTCAACAATAACTATCTGGTGCCTGTAACTCAATGGATAGAGCATCTGTTTCTTTAGAAAAATGTCAATGGTTCAACCCCTAGCTAACATGCTAAGTATCCCTCTTATTGTCCCTTCTAGTGGTTGGTAAAATTTATCATTTTAGAGATTGACACAAATCTTCATCCAAAGGGTTTTCAACTTTGTTCCTTCTTGTGGTTTGTGGTTGGTTGGATTTATCATTTTAAAGGTCGACACAAGTCTTCATCCGATCACCCACAAATAGATCAAGAAAATAGTCAAAATAGTCATTTTAATTTTAGAGGTCATTTCAAAATTGAAATTTACTTTTCCATAGCACTTATCATTTTTCAAATTTATATTCAAAATGCTTTTTATATGAACAATAACCATAAAGTGCCTGTAGTTCAGTGGATCGAGAGTGTTTCCTAAGCACAAAGTCATAGGTTAAGCTGAGAGATGAAGGCATGGGAAAAGAATGGAATAATTTTTTAACATGAATTTTAGGATTAGTTTAAGTTTTGAAAAGCCTTTGAGAGACCTATTTCCTGTTCACATTCAGAAGGATGGTGGTGAGGTATTTTATCCCTATTACCAAAGGATTTTCAATTGTGTCCCTTCTTGTGGATTGTAGTCAGTTGAATTTATCATTTTGATGGTCAACACAAGTCTTCATCCGATCGCCCGCAAATATACGAAGGAAATAGACAAAATGGTCATTTTAATTTTAGAGGTCATTTCAAAATTAAAATTTAGTTTTTCAAAACACTTATTATTTTTCAAATTTATATTCAAAATGCTTTTCATCTCAGCAATAACAATATAGCACCTACACCTCAGTGGATCGAGAGTCTGTTTCCTAAGTAAAAAGTGTTAAAGTAAATTTTAAGGAGTAGTTGAAGAATTGAAAATTGTAATTAGTTCCTGGTAGTTTGGTACAACAATTGAGGAGGAATTTTTGGTTGTTGGCTTTTCAATAGTTAAATAGAGTATCGAGTCCACAGCCAATACAATCTCAACTAATAATTTTGGAAGTTCGACCAAAGTCTTCAGTTGTCGAGATTAATATTTGACACTTCAAAAACTAGTTTGCATTTTTTTTTTAACTATTTTAACCATATTTTATTAAATTATAGTTTAACCGATAATTATTTAAAAGTTTGATGATTACTTAATCAAATATATTTGTGTCAAATAAATTATTGTTGTCGTTAATTATTTAGAATAATGTAACTTAGTTCAGCTTGTAATAATTTTTGAGATTATATTAAGTTTTTAAAATCTAATTTCGATGGTGTAATTAAGGGTTTGAAGATTTATGAATACGTGAAAATATATAGGTTAATTTTTTTTTGTCTTATATTAAAAAAAAAAAAAAAAAAAAAAAAAAAGAAAAAAAGACCTCTAACATAACACGGGGTAAAGTATACAGCTACAGTTCTGATGAAAGTGAGGATGGCTGCCCGGATGGCCAAGTTTGTTGAGATGGTTTTACCTTTTTGTTTTTTGTTTTAATATCTATTTCTTTAATACTAGTCATTTTTGAAAGGTTATAAGAAAACATGATGAAAACTTCACATAAGGCTTTGACACGGTTACAATGGATTTGATTTTAAGAATATTTGATTTTTCTTATTTTTATATTTTTATATTTGTGATATTATAAATTCCAACTTATTGTAATAATTAACTAAAATAGTGAAATCTTAAGGTTCATGTGATTATTATTTTTATTATTGCTTCTATTATTAATATGGTATCAGAGTCATATTCTCATTCTTAATATAATATCAAAGCCATGTCCAATTTAACTTGTTCTAATATAGTATCAGAGTCACATTCTTTTATTTTTAACTTGGTATCAGAACTCATTTTACAAAATAATTATCCATATACCCATAGTGCCAGAGCCTGAGCTTGAGCAAGGAATTAGAGGTAGGATTAAAGCAAGCCAGAGTAAGAGCCAATCTGTTAAAAATTATTAAAAAAAAAAAATTGCTTGTTGACAATGATACGTTGATTTTTTTTTTGTATTTGAAAGGTACGGTGATCATGTAAGTTTCGAGCTAGGTCGGCCGTTTAGTTCGTTTCTAATTTGAAAGGTACGGTGATCAAACTCCTCAATTCATTTACGTTGGAGACATGACAAAGCCTAGTTATTTAGATCATATTTTAAATTTTAAAGTTAATAATAATATTGATAATGATACTATAACAATAACAATAATAGTAATAGTAAAAGATTTTGTCAACCACACAGTGACATTGGTTCTATCCAAGATTTGGTTTGGTTTAGACTACTAAATTGGTTAGGCATTGGCGAGATAAGATGGGGACCATCTGATGCAATGGCGTGAGTCTATAAATAAGCATACAACTCACATGTTTTCTCAAGAAAAAAAAATAAACAAAGACAAAAACAAAACTCTGGCCCCTGCAACACTTTGTGCATATGGAGAAGAAAAGAAGAAGAGGAGGCAGAGTTCTTTATTTAGAGATTGCATAAGCAAGTTACCAAAGGTGAAATTTCTTCAAACCATTTTCTCCTTTCTTTTTTCGATTTTTTTCCCTAAAACCTTGATTTCATAAATCTATAGACAATTAGAAGAAATGCCCGCCAGGGTCCAGGAGCCATAGGCAAAAGGGGATGTGCAGGAAACTGCTCTGTGCCCTAGACTTGGTGAGTAATTCAACAAGAGACTTCGAATTAACCAAGCTTTGCATTGAGTTCTTTTCTTGGATACTGATACTAGCTTTACATGTTATATGCAGGCTCTTTTTGATATGAGCATAGAGAAACTGGTGATCCCATCAGCTTCTAGTCACGGCGGTGCATGAAAGATGACAAAAAGCAATACCAAGGCAACATAACAAAGAAAAACACCAGGATTTTCAATCCCCAGTGTAGGATATATCAAAGTTTATGGTTTGACCACATTTTTTTAATCTGTAATTTCCCTTCTTTGAGAACTTAATAGTAATAAAGGAAAGCCCTAAATCACCAAGGCTTTCTTGTAATCTTGTATGCAAATTTTAAAGTTATTATCTCCAAAAGGAGTTAATGTGTTGGCAGCACAAAGCACAAAATGCATGATAGAGTTCAAGGAAATAGGAAAAGAGAATAGGACTACAATTTGAGGGAACTTCTTCCAGACAGCCCTCGAATTTTGATGAAACTTGGATTAGCATAAGGAAAATATTGGAGTGAACGAAAATCAAGTAAAGAAGGGCAGCCTGCCATAATTGCTCAAGTGACAAATAAGAAAATGAAGAAGAAATGGTTTAGAATAATAGTCAATTGCAAAAATGATTAAAACTCTTAGAATTGCCAATTTTTTTCTCAGGATAAAGAAAAAAAGGAAATCTAAGATAATAATAGATAAAAGATAAAGTTACATAAGTTTCTTAAAGTTTCTTATAGGATAAAACTATATCAACAAGCCAGTGATTGTGATGATGCTAGCAAAAGGATTGATCAGCTCTGCATCAATTGCCTACACTTTTTGCAGAGAATGCAAGGAGGTTAACAAAGTCTTGTGGTGATCTAGTTGCACGAGTTGAGAAGAACAAGCAAGTGATTGTGGTCGACTCTGAACCAGTGGTGGAGTGAGGTGGGGGGGGAGGGGTTAAGTGCATCCTGAAATTTATTTTTTTAATTTTAATGTATAGAATTATAAAAATATTAATTCTGCCTGATATTTGCCGTCCAAAAAATTGTTATTCATTCCCTAGAATTATATTTACCTGCGAAATTTCCAAAATAAAAAAAAATAGTTTGCCATCTAAAAGTTTTAAGAACAAATTTTAAATGTTGTTTGACCCAAAAAAAAGTGAATATACAAAACCATTTTGAGACTTTCCAAACACAGTCTCTCCATCAACAATTACTAGTGACCCAATTTTCTTTTTTTTTTTTTTTCCCTTTTAATCTTTTGAGTCTGAACCACTTGTTGCTTCTCTTCATGTTGGTATACAAGATCAATTAGCAGATTTTATTGAAGCTTATGCATGTGATTGTCCCTAGCTTTAATGTTCTTATTGATTATTTTGAGAAAACTCATTTAGAGGTTGAGTGAAATTTTTCTCGACAAACCTAATCAAGTAAATATATTAAGTATTCTTTTAATTTTATTAAAATTCACATGTGCTCTTAAGTGATGCTTTTCCTATTAGAGTAGTTGCGACATGTTTTTATATGTTATGAAAACCCTAGCAAGCGCCTCTTTCTTCTTGCGCCACTAAAAGAAGCCAATGCATTGTTCCTTACCTAACTTCACCTTACATTAAACAAGCAGGCTGGAGACCTGCAATGGTTTGCAGCTTTTATCTTTATAAATTTTTCATGTTAGAGAGTTCAACCTAAACCATAAATTGAAAGCACTCACGCTGCTAAGCTGGACAAGGAATTGAGCAAATCAGTGTGACCATTCAAGATCATTATCCATGGAAAATGCATAGAAGGATCGGTCTTCTTGATTTCAGAAAGAGAAACAATTTCCAATATTGTTGTCAAACATGGTGCCATCATAGAAGAATACTCTAATGGGATAGCTGGAGGGATCTCATGTTCCATTGCATCTCTTAAAATCTTTTGAAGAGAGAAGGATTGTGCACAAATTCAATGTTACAAACCATGTCAAACTTCCTCAACGCATTTTAAGAATTGTGAAAAGGACCTCGAAGAAGAATTTTTCTTTGCTGTTCTCAAGAGAAGAAAGATTGCACTGTCCTCAAGAGAAGAAAGATTGCGCACAAATCCAATGCACTACAACAAGGATGCCACGATCATGTTATGTTTCAGTATTAGAGATGGTTGAATATCTTTAATAAATTAGTATCACTATAAGAAAATAGAGCTTTAATGACGAAATAGAAAACTCATCACTAAAATATCATCACTAAATATATATTTTAGTGACAACATTTTAAATCATCACTATTGAATTGTAATATTAATATTACATCACTATTGGATTGTAATATATTGATTTGATTGAATAACTTTTTTTTTCATTTTTATTTTTGTATTTCCATATTTATAATATTGGATATCCAATACCCAATAACAGTTTAGTTAAACAATAATTCATTATGATTTATATCATTTTATATTGCTTCCTAACTCAATTTCTCTATCTAATCCTTCTATTTAAAGCATGTATGGCTTAACTTTTTTATGTTAAAAACTCATATTTTTTGCCTATAAGTTAAGGAAAAAATAAAGACTTTAAAATTTAATTGAGAAATTGTTTGACAATAAAAGAGCTCTTTTCTTAAATAGATTGTGTGATAAAATATTTTATATAAGTTTTAATACTTAATGAAATTACAATAAAAGGCAATTCAAATTAAAATTTCATAAATAATATATAAAATAATGAGTCTCATAAATCATTCTAAAATAATCATAAATTGAAAATAAATATTTGAAGTAATAAATAAATTATAAATGGGCAACCATTCTCTGCCTGTAGCTCAGCCGATAGAGCAACAATCAAGGAGGTATTTTTGGTTGTTGGCTTTTCGATAGTTAAAGAGTATAATTTAAAAGATGTTCAAAAGCCTTTGGTTCCAAAATTAATATTTGACACTTCAAAACCTAGCTTGTGATATTTCTTTTTTACTATTTTACCCATATTACATTAAATTATTGTTTACCCTGTAATTGTTAAAGAGTTTGAAGATTTCCTTATCAAATATATTTTTGTAAAATAAATTATTGTTTACTCATTAATTATTTAGAATAATATAATTTAATTCACCTTGTAAAAATTTTTGAGATGATATTGAGTTTTTAAAATCAAATCGTGATGGTGAAGGGTTTAAAGATTTATGAATACGTGAAGATATACAAGTTAATTTTATTTTTTTTAGGGAAAAAAAAGGACTTCTAAGATCACATCTGCACCTAAAATGAGGTAAAGTTTATAGCTACAATAGTGATCAAAGTGTGGATGGCTGCCCGGATGGCCAAGTTCGTTGCGATGATTTTACATTTTTTTTAGTATCTATTTCTTTAATAATAACCATTTTTGAAAAGTTTCAAGAAATTATAATTTTTATGAATATTTCATACATAAGCGTAATATGAAATATTTTTTATATTTTAAATGACAAAATTGTTCATAAACCATATCTACTAATGTGAAAATTTTTAATGTCTTATATGCATAACTTTTTTTTTTTTTTTTTTACTTATTTACAAAAAAATAGTATAAAATGATAAAATTTAGAATTTGAGAATACTTTGTGTATAAGCATATTTACATCTATGAGATATTTACGAAGTGAGACAATCACCACAAAAAAATGCATAAAATATGTAAATTTGCATTACCTTGAATATAAAATACTAACAAGTATGTGTTTTGTCTTTTAAATCATATTTTTGTCAAATATTACCAATTTTGTTAAAAAATGCACAAAAAAGTCTCGCCAATTGCCTTTCTTTGAAAAAAAAAATAAGAGAGACATATTTCCCATTCACATTTAAGAGGATTAGGGATAGATGTTTTATCCCTCTTACCCAAAGGTTTTTAATTGTGTTTCCTCTTGTGGTTGGTTGCATTTATTATTTTAAAGGTCAACACAAGTTTACATCCGATCATCCACAAATATATCTAGAAAATAGCAAAAAAAAAATCATTTCAATTTTAAAGGTCATTTCAAAATTGGAATTTACTTTTTCAAAGTACTAATTATTTTCCAAATATATATTCAAAATGCTTTTTATCTCTACAATAACCATCTAGCACCTGTAGCTAAAAATAAAATGGTTTTCGAATATGAACAGCCTTTCTTTGAGAAAAGAGTAAGAGAGACTTATTTCCCGCTCAAATTTAAGAGTACTGTGATTAGGTATTTTAACCCACTTACCGAAGGGTTTTCAATTATGTCCCTACTTGTGGTTTGCGGTTGGTTGAAGGTCGACACAAGTCTTAATCCGATCACCCGCAAATATATCAAGGAAAAAGCCAAAATAGTCATTTCAATTTTAGAGGACATTTCAAAATAGGAATTTACTTTTCCAAATCATTTATTACTTTTCAAATTTACATTCAAAATGCTTTTTATCTCAACAATAAACATCCAGTGCCTATAGTTCAATGGATAGAGCATCTGTCTCCTAACCAAAAAATCAAAGGTTCAACCCCTACTTGGCGCGCCAAGCAGAGAGATGAAGGTATACGAAAAGAATGGAATAGTTTTTGAATATGAATGGTGTAGTTGAAGTATTGAAATGCCTTTCTTTGATGAAAGAGTAAGAGAGACCTATTTCCTATTCATATTCAGGAGGATTGTAGTGAAGTGTTTTATCGTAGTTACCAAAGGATTTTCAATTGTGTCCCTTCTTGTGGATTGTGGTTAGTTGGATTAATCATTTTGATGCTCAACACAAGTATTCATCCAATAACTCACAAGTATATCAAGGAAATAGCGAAAATGGTCATTTCAATTTTATAGGTCGTTCCTAAATTAGAATTTACTTTTCCAAAGCACCAATTATTTTTTAAATTTATAGTCAAAAAGCTTTACATCACAACAATAATCATCTAACACCTGTAGCTCAGTGGATAGAGTGTCTGTTTTCTAAGCAGAAAGTCATAGGTTTGACCCCTACTTGGCGTGCTAAGCATATTACTCTCACTGAAGGGATTTCAATTGTGTCCCTTTTTATGATTGGTTGGATTTATCATTTTAGAGGTGTTTTCAGTTGGGTCACTTCTTGTGGTTGATTGGATTTATCATTTTACAAGTCACACAAGTCTTCATCCGATCACCCACAAATAAATCAAGGAAATAACCAAAATGGTCATTTTAATTTTTGAGATAATTTCAAAATTGGAATTTTCTTTTCCAAAGCACTTATCATTTTTCAAATTTATATTCAAAATGCTTTTTATCTCAACCGCTTGTAGCTTGGTGGATAGTGCATCTCTTTCTTAAGCAACAAATCATAGGATTGACCCCTACATGGTGCACTAACCATATCCCTTTTACCTAAGTACATTCAGTAGTGTGGTTGGTTGGATTTATCATTTTCGAAGTTGACACAAGTCTTCATCTGAAGGGTTTTTAGTTGTGTCCCTTCTTATGATTTGTGGTTAGATGGATTTATCATTTTGGAGGTCGACACAATTCTTCATCTGATCACCTACAAATAAATCAAGGAAATAGCCAAAATGGTCATTTCAATTTTAGAGGTCAATTCAACATTGGAATTTACTTTTCCAAAGCACTTATTATTATTCAAATTTACATTCAAAATGCTTTTTATCTCAACAATAACCATCTAATGCTAGTAGCTCAGTGGATAGAACATTTGTTTCCTAATCAGAAAGTTATAGATTCGACCCCTACAAGACGCACTAAGCAAAGAGATGAAGGTATGGAAAAGAATTGAATTGTTTTCGAATATGAATTTTAGGGAAGCATTAAAAAGCCTTTCTATGAGAAAAGAGTAAGAGAGACCTATTTCTCATTCACATTCAAATATGAATTTTAGGGAAGCATTGAAAAGCCTTTCTATGAGAAAAGAGTAAGAGAGACCTATTTCTCATTCACATTCAGGAGGATTGTGGTGAGGTGTTTTATCCATGTTACCGAAGGGTTTTTAATTGTGCCCATTCTTGTGGATTGTGGTTAGTTGGATTTATCATTTTGATAGTCCACACAATTCTTCATCTAATCACCCACAAATATATCAAGGAAAGAGTCCATGGTCATTTCAATCTAACAAGTCATTTCAAAATTGGAATTTACTTTACCAAAACACTTATTATTTTTCAACTTTATATTCAAAATGCTTTTTATCTCAACAATAACCATCCAGGGCCTATAGCTCAGTGGATAGAGCGTCTGTTTTCTAAGCGAAAAGTCATAGGTTCGACCCTTACCTATCGTGCTAAGCATATCCCTCTTATCAAGAGTTTTCAGTCATGTCCCTTCTTGTGGTTGGTTAGATTTATCATTTTAGAAGATGACACAAGTCTTCATCAGAAAGGTTTGTTAAAGTTATCAACATTAGCACCTGATTGTGAGAGTATTTGTTACAAGTTTGTTTCTGTTCAAATTTTGAATAAGCTAAGAGTAGTTCTAATTTTAGGGAGTTTGTTGTAGCATGTTGCTGCACATAGGAGTCACTTGTTAGTTCCTCTTTTCTTGTAAGTTTGTTGATGGTTTTGCCTATAAAGGCTTGTATTAGATCGAGTTTTTTATTCATCAAGAAAAAAAGAAAGTGTTCCTTTATCCTCTCTTTAGTGGTTCATTTTACAATAGTGGTATCAGAGCCAGTTTAAAAAAATATATATATTATGTAGCCTTGAGAGTGGTTGAGAGTCAAACACGTGAGGAAAATAGGGACAGTAGTAGGAGTCTCATACTAATTGCATAAAGTCTTGAGATGGGTGATCCTCAAGTCATTGGTGGAATTAAAAAACTCAACAACCAAAATTACAATGCTTGGTCAACATGGATGATGTCTTACGTGCAAGGCCAAGACTTGTGGGAGGCTAAGGATGTGAATGGTGCATTGTGGAAATGGAAGATAAAAGCAAGCAAAGCGATGTTTGTCTTGAAGACAATGATCGAAGAAGACCTGTTAGAGCACATTCGAGATGCCAAAACCCCTCACGAAGCTTGGAATACGTTTGCTAAACTATTCTCAAAGAAGAATGACATGAGGCTCCAACTTATAGAGAGCGAGTTGTTGTAGGTTGTACAACGTGACTTGACAATCACTCAGTATTTTCACAAAGTGAAGTCGTTATGCCGAGAAATTTTTGAGTTGGATCCACAAGCTTCAATCGGAGAAACCAGGATGAAGAGAATAATCATCCATGGTTTGAGACCAAAACACAAAGGCTTTGTTGTTGCGGTACAGGGATGGCAAAATCAACCATCACTTGTTGAGTTCGAGAATTTGCTTGTTGGTTAGGAAGCCTTAGCAAAACAAATGGGAGGAGTTTCGCTCAAGGGTGAAGAGGAAGCGCTTTACGCCAACCAAAGCAAATGGAATTCTATACAGCACACTATCGTCACAACTAAAAAGAATAAGGGCAAGGCAAAATGTAATCAAGGTGAAAGAATGCCCATATAAAGGGAGCTTTGAAGAACCCTGGCAATAACAAAAAATTCACAGAGAAATGTCATAATTGTGGAAAGAAGGGTGGTCACATGGCTAAAGATTGTTGGTCCAAAAAGGGGTCTGTGGAGAGTAATGTTGTTACTTCCAAAAATGAGGATGTTTGGGATGCTGAGGCATTTTTTGCTGTAGAAGAGGAATTAGCTCTTACAGCAATAACATCTGAACAAATTGATTATGAGAAAGATTGGATCATTGACTCAAGCTACTCAAATTATATAACAGGCGATAAAAAAAAGCTGCAAAATTTATCAAAATACAAGGGAAGACGTGTGGTGGTGATAGTGAACAACTCAAAGGTACCGATTGCTCACATTGGTAATGCGGTAGTTTCCTCTCAAAATAATAGTAGCGATGTTTCACTTCAAAAAGTTTATCACGTCCCAAGTATGAAGAAAAATCTTCTCTCAGTAGCACAATTAACATCTTCAAGCCATTTTGTTTTGTTTGGTCTACAAGATGTGAAATTCTATCACAACCTTGAGATTGTAGAAGAACCCGTGATAAAGGGATGAAGATTGGAGTCAATGTATGTGATGTCTGCAGAAACTACATAGGTAGACAGGACTAAAAACAATAAGACAACAGAATTATGGCATATGCAATTAAGTCAGGTTAGTTACTCCAAACTAACTATGATGATGAAAAGGTCGATGCTGAAAGGACTTCCGTAACTTGAACTAAGAGAAGATACAATCTATGTAGGATGTCAGCATGGCAAAGTGTATAAGTTGCCATAAAAATAATCAAAATGGAAAGCAAAGGAACTATTAGAGCTAATTCACTTTGATGTGTATGGACCTGTTAAGTATGCATCTCTCAATGGGATGAAGTACATGGTGACTTTCATTGATGATGTACATGTGGGTGTACTTCATAAAAGAAAAATCTGAAACTTTCTCAAAATTTAAAGAATTCAAGGAAGTGACAGAAGTAGAGGTTGGCAAAAGAATCCATTGTCTACATATTGACAATGGGGAAGAGTATGCCTCAGATGAGTTTCTTTACTTCCTCCGAAAATGCCAAGTACACCATTAGTTCACTTGTGCCTATACTCCTCAGCGAAACAGTGTCGTAGAAAGAAAGAACTGGCACCTTGTAGAAATCTGTCAAAGTATGCTTCATGCAAAGAATGTTTCGGGATGGTTTTGGGTTGAGGCAATGAAGACTGCTGCTTTCGTGATCAATAGACTTCCTTAACAAAGGTTAAGTTTTCCCTCACCCTTTGAAAAATTATGATACGTGAAGCCGACGGTTTGCTATTTTCGAGTTTTCGGATGTGTTTGCTATGTCTTTGTACCTAACCATCTACGTAACAAAATGGACAAGAAGACAATTAGTTGTGCTTTTATAGGATATAATAGTCAAAGAAAAGGGTGGAGATGCTGTGATCCTATAACTGGAAAGTGTTACACATCCCAAAATTGTCGTGTTTGATGAATCGTCTTTAGGTGGTCCCCAAAAAAGGAGATATTATCAGATTAAGATATTTTTAAGAAGAAGTTAGAGTTAGTTCAAATTCAACTAAGCTTAGGAGAAGCTGAAAATGAGCTGATGCTGATATCAAAGATAGCAAAACTCAAAGTCCTTAGCAAACTGGTGTGAATAGACTACCAGATGATGAAGGTGAGCCTAGTAAAGCTGAAGCACCAGTTCCACATAGAAGATCAACAAGAGCTAGAAAACTAAATCCCAAATATGTCAATGCTGGCATAGTAAAAAATACAAACACGAAAGAAACGAAGACATTTGTAGAAGCTTTTTAGAATCCAGAGTGGAATAAAGCTATGAAAGAAGAGATTGCAACATTAAAACAAAATCAAACTTGGGAATTTGTACCAAGGCCAAGAGATATAGAGCCTATTTCTTGCAAATGGGTTTACAAGATAAAGCATTGCACGGATGGATCAATTGAAAGGCACAAGGCTCAGTTGGTAGCTCGAGGATTCTCTCAACAATATGGACTAGACTATGATGAAACATTTAGTTCAGTTGCAAAGATTACAACTATATGAGTCTTACTAGCACTTGTAGCTAGAAAAGATTGAAACCTATGGCAGTTGGACGTGAAAAGTGCGTTTTTGCATGGGGAGTTAGATCGAGAGATCTATATGAATCAAGCGATGGGCTTTCAGAGTCAAGATCATCATAAATATGTATGTAAGCTTTGGAAGGCACTCTATGGGTTAAAGCAAGCACCAAGGGCTTGGTATGGTAAGATTGCTAAATTTTAGACTTACAATGGTTATTCAGTGACACCTGTAGATTGTAGTTTATTTGTTAAAACTAATGGTGGAAAGCTAATTATTGTGCTAGTGAATGTGGATGATTTAATCATAACAGGGGATTATGAAGAAGAAATTCGCCAAACAAAAGAGAATTTGTCAATACGTTTCCAGATGAAGGAGCTTAGACAACTAAAGCACTTCCTTGGTCTAGAGATTGATCATACTAAAGAATGAATAATTCTCCATCAACAAAAGTGTTCCACAGATTTATTAGAGAAGTTTGGAATGCTCAAGTGGAAGCCAATCTCAACTCCAATGGAGCCTAATATTAGAATGTATGCTCATGAAGGAAAAGATCTGGAAGATACAACAATGTATCGACAATTGGTGGGTAATCTGCTTTACTTAACTTTATCCAGACCTGATATCTCTCATGCAGTTGGTGTGATGAGTCGATACATGCAAAATCCAAAGAAGCCTCATCTAGAAGCAGCTCGACAAATTTTGAAATATGTGAAGAATACACTTGGTTATGGTATCATCAATAAGAAAGCTGGCGATTGTAAGTTAGTTATTGTGATGCCGACTATGGAGGTGATTATGATACCCGACATTCAACTACCGATTATGTCCTTATGCTTGGGTTAGGAGCAATTTCTTGGTGTAGCAAAAGATAGCCAACTGTGTCTTTATCAACAATTGAAGTAGAGTATCAGGCTACAACAATGGTAACTCAGGAGAGTGTTTGGCTTATGCAATTGTTGAAGGACCTGTATCAGAAAATAGATTATTCAATTCCACTGTATTGTGACAACCAATCAGTAATATGATTGTAAGCAAGTTTGAAAGAAAATAGAACTAAACATGTGGAGGTACATTATCATTTTATCAAAGAAAAGGTTTTGAAAGAACAGGTTAAGCTGAGGCAGATTAAGTCAAAAGACCAAGTTGCAGATATGTTCACAAAAGGGCTGAGTGTAAGCAAGTTTGAAAGCTTTTGTCATAAGCTTGGCATGATAAAGAGTCTGGAAGCTAATGTTGAGGGAGAGTGTTAAAGTTATCAACATCAACACCTGATTCTGAGGGTATTTGTTGCAAGTTTGTTTTTGTTCAAATTTTGAATAAGCTAAGAGTATTTCTAATTTTAGGGATTTTGTTACAGCACGTTGCTGCACATAGGAGTCACTTGTTAGTTCCTCTCTTCTTGTAAGTTTGCTGATGGTTTTGCCTATAAAGGCTTGTTTCAGATAGAATTTTTTATTCATCAAGAAAATAAGAAAGTGTTCCTTTATTCTCTTTTTAGTGGTTCATTTTACAACAAGGTTTTTAGTTGTGTCCCTTCTAGTGGTTTGTGATTGGTTGGATTTATTGTTTTAGAGGTGGACACAAGACTTCACTTGATTACCCGCAAATTAATTAAGGAAATAGCCAAAATGGTCATTTCAATTTTAGAGGTCATTTCAAAATTAGAATTTACTTTTCCAAAGAACTTATTATTTTTCAAATTTATATTCAAAATGCTTTTTATCCCAACAATAACCATCTAACACCTATAGCTCAATGGATAGAGCGTCAGTTTCCTAAGTAGAAAGTCATAGGTTCGACCCATACCTAGCACACTAAGCAAAGAGATGAAAGTATGGGAAAAGGAAGGAATGGTTTTTTTATTATGAATTTTAGGAAGTGGTTTAAGTATTGAAAAGCCTTTTTTAACAAAAGAGTAAGAAAGTCTTATTTCCCGATCACATTCAGGGAAATTGTGCTGAGGTGTTTTATCCATGTTACCGAAGGGTTTTCAACTTCGTCCCTTCTTGCGGATTGTGGTTGGTTGGATTTATGATTTTAATGGTCAACACAAGATTTCATCCAATCACCTATAAATATATCAAGGAAATATCCAAAATTGTCATTTCAATTTTAAAGGTCATTTCAAAATTGGAATTTACTTTTCACAAACACTTAGTATTTTTCAAATTTATATTCAATATGTTTTTCACCTCAACAATCAACAAACAGCGTCTATAGCTCTGTGGATAAAGCATCTGTTGAAGGGTTTTCAGTTGTGTCCCTTCTTGTGGTTGGTTAGATTTATTATTTTAGAGGTCGACACAAGTCTTCATCCAAAGGGTTTTCAATTGTTTCACTTCTTGTGGTTTGTGGTTCATTGGATTTATCATTTTAGATGTTGACGCAAGTTTACATCTGATCACCTGCAAATAGGTCAAAGAAATAGCCAAAATGGTCATTTCAATTTTAGAGTTCATTTCAAAATTGGAATTTACTTTTCCAAAGCACTTATTATTTTTCAAATTTATATTCAAAATGCTTTTTATCTTAGCAATAATCATCCGTTGCCAATAGCTCAGTGGATAGAGCATTTGTTTCCCTAGCCATAAGTCAAACGTTCAACCCTACCTGGTGCGCTAAGCAATCGGATGAAGGTATGGAAATGAATGGAATTGTTTTCAAATATGAATTTTAGGGAAGCATTGAAAAGCATTTCTTTGAGATAAGAGTAAGAGAGATCTATTTCTCATGATTTTCAATTGTGACCCTTCTTATGGATTGTGGTCTTGGTGTTCTACGCAAGTCTTCATCCGATCACCCACAAATACATCAAGGAAATAGCCAAAATAGTTATTTCAATTTTAAAAGTCAATTCAAAATTGGAATTTACTTTTACAAAGATCTTTTTATTTTTCAATTTTACATTCAAAATGCTTTTTATACCAACAATAACCATTCAAGGCCTATAGCTCAATGGATTGATCACTTGTTTCCTTAGCATAACGTCGTATGGTACACTAAGCATATCCCTTACACCGAAGGGTTTTCAATAGTGTCCATTCTTGTGGTTAATTGGATTTATAAGGTTGACACAAGTCTTCATCCACTGAGTTTTTGGCTGTGTCCCTTTTTGTGGCTTGTAATTGGTTGGATTTATTATTTTAGAGATTGACATAATTCCTCATTTGATCACCCACAAATAGATCAAGCAAATAGCCAAATAGCCATTTCAATTTTAGAGGTAATTTCAAAATTGGAATTTACTTTTCCAAAGCATTTATTATTTTTAAAATTTATATTCAAAATACTTTTTATCTTAACAGTAACCATCCGGCGCCTGTAGCTCAATGGATAAAGCATCTATTTCCTAAGTAGAAAGTCGTAGGTTCGGCCCCTACCTGGCGCACAAAGAAGAGTGAATGAAGGTTTCGGAAGAGAATGGAATGGTTTCTAAATATGAATTTTAGTGAGCAGTTTAAGTATTGAAAATCCTTTTTATGACTAAAAAGTTAGAAATACTTATTTCCCATTCACCTTCAAGAGAATTGTGGTGAGGTGTTTTATCCATATTTTCGAAGGGCTTTTAACTTTGTCCCTTCTTTTGGATTGTGGTTGGTTGGATTTATCATTTTAATGGTCAACATAAGTTTTCATCCAATCACCTATAAATATATCAAGAAAATAGTCAAAATGATCTTTTCAATTTTAAAGGTCATTTCAAATTTGGAATTTACCTTTTATAGGCACTTATTTTTTTCCAAATTTATATTCAAAATGTTTTTTATCTCAACAATAAACATCCAGCTCCTGTAACTCAGTGGATAGAGCTTTTGTTTCCTAAGTAGAAAGTGGTAGGTTCAACCCTTACCTAGTGCGCTATGCATATCCCTAAGCTACCGAGTGTGCTAGTCATATCCCTATTGCTGAAGAATTTTTAGTTGTGCCCCTTCTTGTGATTGGTTGGATTTATCCATTTAGAGGTTGACACAAGTCTTTATCTGAAGGGTTTTCATTGTGACACTTATTGTAGTTTGTGGTTAGTTAGATTTATCATTTTAGGGATTGACACAAGTCTTTATCTAGATCAAGGAAATAACCAAAATAGTCATTTCAATTTCAGAGGTCATTTTAAAATTGGAACTTTCTTTTCTAAAGTGCTTATTATTTTCTAAATTTATATTCAAAATGCTTTTTATCTCAACAATAATCATCCAGCACCTGTAGCTCAGTGGATAGAGCGTCTGTTTCCTAAGCAGAAAGTCGTAGGTTCGACCCCTACCTGGTGCGCAAAGAAGAGAGATGAAGGTATAGGAAAAGAATGGAATGGTGGCTTCCGAATATGAATTCAAGGGAGTAGTTTAAGCATTGAAAATGCTTTTTTGACAAAAGAGTAAGAAAGACTTACTTCCCATTCATATTCAGGAGCATTGTGATGAGGAGTTTTATCCCTATTTCCGAAGGGTTTTCAACCTTGTCCTTTCTTGTGGATTGTGATTTGTTGGATTTATCATTTTAATGGTCAAAACAAGTCTCCATCCAATCACCTATAAATATATCAAGAAAATAACAAAAATACTCATTTCAATTTTAAAGGTCGTTTCAAAATAGGTATTTACTTTTCACAAGAACTTATTATTTTTCAAATTTATATTCAAAATATTTTTCATCTCAACAATAAACATCTAACGCTTGTAGCTCAGTGGATAGAGCATCTGTTTCCTAAGCAGAAAATCGTAGGTTCGACCCCTACCTGGCGCTAAAAGAAGAGAGAAGAAGGTATAGAAAAAGAATAGAATGGTTTTCAAATATGAACTATAGGGAGTAGTTTATGTATTGAAAATCCTTTTTGACAAAAAAGTAAGAAAGACTTATTTTCCATTCAATATATCAAGAAAATAGCCAAAATGGGCGTTTTAATTTTAAAGGTCGTTTCAAATTTGGAATTTTCTTTTCACAAGCATATATTATTTTTAAATTTTATACTCAAAATGTTCTTCATCTCAACAATAAACTTCTAGCATCTGCAGCTTAGTGGATAGAGCATCTGTTGAAGGGTTTTCAGTCGTGTCCCTTCTTGTAGTTGGTTGGATTTATCATTTTAGAGGTCGACACAAGTCTTCATCCCAAGGGTTTTCAATTGTGTCACTTCTTGTGCTTTGTGGTTCATTGGATTTATTATTTCAGAGGTTGACACAAGTTTTTATCCGATAACCCACAAATAGATCAAGGAAATAGCCAAAATGGTCATTTCAATTTTAGAGTTCATTTCAAAATTGGAATTTAGTTTTTGAAAACACTTATTATTTTTCAAATTATATTCAAAATGCTTTTAATCTTAGCAATAACCATCCAGTGTCGATAGCTTAGTGTATAAAGCATTTGTTTCCTAAGCCGTAAGTCGAAGATTCAACCCTACCTTGTGTGCTAAGTAATGAGATGAAGGTATGGAAATGAATGGAATTGTTTTCAAATATGAATTTGAGGGAAGCATTGAAAAGCATTTCTTTGAGAAAAGAGTAAGAGACCTATTTCCCATGATTTTCAATTGTGTCCCTTCTTATGGAATATGGTTGGTTGGATTTATTATTTTGGTGGTCCATACAAGACTTCATCCAATCACCCACAAATATATCAAGGAAATAGCCAAAATAGTCATTTCAATTTTAGAAGTCTTTTAAAAATTGGAATTTACTTTTCCAAAGATCTTTTTATTTTTCAATTTTACATTTAAAATGCTTTTTATCTCAACAATAAGCATCCATAGCCTGTAGCTCAGTGGATCGATCATCCATTTCCTTAGCAGAAAGTCATATAAGTTCAAATAGTACCTGGTATGC
This sequence comes from Dillenia turbinata, assembly GCA_037126225.1. Lineage (NCBI taxonomy): Eukaryota > Viridiplantae > Streptophyta > Magnoliopsida > Dilleniales > Dilleniaceae > Dillenia > Dillenia turbinata. The sequence goes on from JBAMMX010000009.1 coordinate 17,929,402, forward strand.
TAAGCATATCCCTCACACCGAAAGGTTTTCAATTGTGTCCCTTCTTGCGGATAATTGGAAATATATCAAGAAAATATCTAAGACGGTCATGCACTTATTATTTTTCATATATATATTAAAAATGCTTTTCATCTTAACAATAATCATTCAGGGACTGTAACTTAGTTAATAGTGCGTCTATTTCCTAAGCTAAAAGTCATAGATTCGACCCCTACCTAATGCACTAAGTAAAGAGATAAAGGTCTGGGGAAAGAATGAAGGGATTTTCAAATTTGAATTTTATGGAGTATTTTATGTATTGAAAAGCCTTTCTTAGAGAAAATAGTAAGAGACTTATTTCGTGTTCACATTCATAAGGGTTATGGTTTGCTGTTTTATCCCTCTTACCAAAGGGTTTTCAATTGTGTCCCTTCTTGTGGTTTTTGGTAGGTTGGATTTATCATTTTAAAGGTCAACATATGTCAATATCTGATCACCTACAAATATATCAAAGAAATAGCCATAAATGGTCATGCACTTAATGTTCTTCAAATTTATATTCAAAATGCATTTCATCTCAACTATAACCATCCATTGGATAAAGCGTTTGTTTCCTAAGCAAAAAGTCATATATTTGACCCTTCCCAGTGCGCATAGTAGTGAGATAAAGGTCTAAAAAATGAATGAAATGGTTTTCGAATATGAATTTTAGGTAATAGTTTAAGTATTGAAAATCCTTCCTTTAAGAAAAGAGTAAGAGAAACTTATTTCCTATTTACATTTAGAAGGACTGTTGCTAAGTGTTTTATCACTTTTACTGAAGGGTTTTCAATTGTGTCCCTTATTGTTATTTGTGGTTGGTTGGATTTTTTTCAAAATACTTCTTATCTCAACAATAACCATAGCTCAATGGATAGAGCATCTATTTCCTAGTCAAAAAGTCATTGGTTCGACCCCTACTGGCACTCGAAGTAGAGGGATAGAGGTCTTAGAAAAGAATAACATGGTTTTCGAAATGAATTTTTCATAGTTTAAGTATTGAAAAGCCTTTTTTTGAGAAAAGAGTAAGACTTATTTCCCATTCAGATTGAAGAAGTTTGTGGTTAGGTATTTTATCCCTCTTACCAAAGGGATTTCAATTATGTCCCTTCTTGTGGTTTGTGGCTGGTAGGATTTATCATTTTATAGATAGACACGAGTCTATATCTAATCACCCATAATTATGTCAAGGAAATAGCCAAAATGGTCATGCACTTAATGTTTTTCAAAATTATATTCAAAATGCTTTTCATCTCAACTATAACTCTCTAGCATGTGTAGCTCATTAAATGGACTATCTGTTACCTAAGCAGAAAGTCATTGGTTTGATGCATACCTGGCGCACTTAGTAGAGAGATAAAGGTCTGAAAAATGAATAAAATGGTTTTCAAACATAAATTTTAGGGAGTAGTTTAAGTATTGAAAAGCCTTCCTTTGAGAAAAGAGTAAGAGAGACTTATTTCGTGTTCACATTCAGAAGGATTATTGTTAGGCGTTTTGTCACTTTTACCAAAGGGTTTTCAATTGTGTCATTTCTTGTGGTTTGTGGTTGGCCCGATTTATTCAAAATGCTTTTCATCTCAACAATAGCAATAGCTTAGTAGATGAAGCATCTGTTTCCTATTCAAAAAGTCATTGATTTGACCCCAACCTAGCGCTTTAATGGAGGTTTGGGAAAAGAATGATATGGTTTTCGAATATGAATTTTTGGGAGTAGTTTATGTATTAAAAAGCCTTTCTTTGAGAATAGAATTTTGGAAAGTTTTCCATCCACTTTGAAGAGGATTGTGGTTAGGTGTTTCATCCCTCTTGCCATAGGATTTCAATTATGTCCCTTGCTATGGTTTGTGGTTGGTAGGATTTATCATTTTAAAGGTCGACATGAGTCTACATCCCATCACCTGCAAATATATCAAGACAATAGCCAAAACGGTCATGCACTTATTACGTTTCATATTTATATTCAAAATGCTTTGCATCTCAACAATAACCCTTCAATGTCTATAACTCAGTGGATAGAGTGTCTATTTCTTAAGCAGAAAGTCATAGGTTCAACCCCTACCTGGCATGCTAAGTAAAGAGATGAAGGGGAAAGGAATGAAATGGTTTTCGAATATGAATTTTAGAAAGTATTTTATGTATTGAAAAGCCTTTCTTTGAGAAGAGTGAGAGAGAACATTCACATTAGGATCGTGGTTAGCTGTTTTATCCCTCTTACAGAAGAGTTTTCAATTGTATCCCTTCTTCTGGTTTGTGGTTAGTTGGATTTATCAGTTTAAAGGTCAATACGAGTCAATATCCGATCACTTGCAAATATATCAAAGAAATAGCCAAAAAGGTCATGCACTTAATGCTTTACAAATTTATATTCAAAATGATTTTCATCTCAACTATAACCATCCAGCGCATGTAGCTCATTGGATAGAGCATATGTTTCCTAAGCAGAAAGTTATAGATTTGACCCCTACCTGGCACGCTTAGTAGAAAGATGAAGGTCTGGAAAATGAATGAAATGGTCTTATCGAAGGGTTTACAATAACCATAGCTCAATGGATTGAGCGTCTGTTTTCTAACCAAAAAGTCATCGGTATTTCCCATTCACATTAAGGAGGATCGTGGTTAGGTGTTTTATCCCTCTTACCAAAGGGATTTCAATTATATCCCTTCCTATGGTTTGTGGTTGGTTGGGTTTATCATTTTAAAGATAGACAGATTCTATATCTGATCACCTACATTTATATCAAGGAAATAGCCAAAATGGTCATGCACTTATTATTTTTCAAATTTACATTCAAAATGCTTTTCATCTCAATAATAATCATCCGACGCCTGTAGCTCAATGGATAAAACATCTGTTTCCTAAGTAGAAAGCCATAAGTTCGAGCCCCTACTTGGCATGCTAAGGAGAGAGATGATGGTGCTGGAAAATGAATTTTGGGAACTAGTTGAAATATTGAGAAGCCTTTCTCTGAGAAAAGAGTAAGAGAGACTTATTTACTGTTTATATTTAGGAGGACCGTGGTTCATTTTAAAGGTCAACACAAATGTTCATCCGATCACCCACAAATATATCAAGGAAATAGCGAAAATGATCATTTCAATTATAGATGTCATTTCAAAATTGGAATTTAATTTTCCAGAGCACTTCATCGCGACAGTAACTATCCAACACTTGTAGCTGAGTGGATAGAGCATCCAAGCAGAGAGATGAAGGTATGTGGAAAAAGAACGGATTTGACACTTGAAAAACTAGTTTGTATTTTTTTAAAACCATTTTACCCATATCACATTAAATTATAGTTTAACTAGTAATTATTTAAGAGCTTGAAGATTACTTAATCAAATATATTTGTGTCAATTGCTTGTTTTTTAATTATTTTTAGTAATGTAAGTTAGTTCGGTTGGTAAAAATTTTTGAGATGATTTTGAGTTTCTAAAATCAAATCTTGATGATGTAATTAAGGGTTTGAAGATTTATGAATACGTGAAAATTCAGAGGTTGTTTTTTTTGTATTTTTGGAAGGGGGGAAAAAAAGACTTCTAACATAAAATGAGGTAAAGTTTATAGCTCCAATTGTGATGAAAGTGTGGATGGCTGCCCGGATGGCCAAGTTTGTTGTGATGGTTTTGTAATATCTATTTCTTCAGTAATTTTTATTTTTGAAAGGTTTTAAGAAACTAAGATCAAAACTTTATAGAATTTGATTTTGAGAATATTTGACTTTTCTTATTTTTATATTTCTATATTTCTATATTAATAATATTATATTTCTATATTTATGATAATAGATTTTTTATACAAATCCAACTTATTATAATAATTAATTAAAACAATGAAATCTTAAGGTTCATATTATTATTATTATTGATTCCAACATTAACATAATATGAGAATCATATCACTATAAAAAATCAAATTTTTAGCGACGGAAAAAATTTATCACTATTTAGTGACGAATTTAGCGACAAAAACCAAATTCCGTCGCTAATTAGCGACGGATTAATTTTTTGTTACTAAATTTAGCAATGAAATTTTTTTCGTTGCTAAATTTAGCGACGGATTATATTTTCATCGCTAATTAGCAATGGATTTCAATCTCCGTCGCTAATTAGCCACGAAAATATAATCCGTCACTAAATTTAGCGATAAAAAACAAATTCGTCACTAAATTTCGCGACAAAAATTGAAATCCGTCGCTAATTAGCGACGAAAATATAATCCGTTGCTAAATTTAGCAACGAAAAAAATTTCGTTGCTGAATTTAGCGACGGAAAAAAAATCCCTCGCTAAATTTAGCGACGAAAAAAAATTTGTTGCTAAATTTAGCCACGGATTTTATTTTTCGTAACTAAATTCGTCGCTAAATATAATTTTAAATTAAATATAATTTTATGTTTTTATTAAATATATATTTTAATTTATATTTTTATTAAATTAGGGTATTGATTTTTATTAAATATGATTTTATATTTTTTAAATATAATTTTATGATATTTTTTAAAGAAAATTTTCTAATTATATTAAATATAATTTTGTATTTTTATTAAATATAATTTTGTATTTTGTATTTTTGTTAGATTAGAGAATTATATTTTTAATGGTAAAAGTTAGAATAAAAGTATAGAAGTAAAAAAAATATATATTGGTTAAGAGTGTTTCACATAACTCTTTAAACACAGATTCGAATCTGAACAAAAAGCATATTTTCTACAAAAAAAAAAAAAAGCAGCAAAAGGTGGTCATGCGCGGGCGGGCAAGGGCTAGCGGGGTGTGGGCATGGGTGGGCAAGCAGCAGGGGACCGGGGCGGTGGCCGGCGGGTGGGCAAACGGATTCTACAAATAAAAAAATTAAATATGAAATTTAGCGACGGAAAAGATTTCCGTCGCAAATTTTAACGACGGAAATGGTTTGCGTTGCCAATTTAGCGACGGATTTTGATTTCTGTCGCTAAATTTCGTATTTTTATTAAATATAATTTTATATTTTTATTAAATATATATTTATAATTTATATTTTAATTAAATTAGGATATTAATTTTTATTAAATATAATTTTATATTTTTTTAAATATAATTTTATGATTTTTTTAGAGATAATTTTGTAATTATATTAAATATAATTTTATTTTTTTATTAAATATAATTTTGTATTTTGTATTTTTGTTAGATTACGGAATTATATTTTTAATGGTGAGAGTTAGAAAAAAATATATAGAAGTTAAAAAAAAAAGTATATCAGATAAGTTAATGTGACATAGTGGTTAAGAGCGTTTCAGATAACTCCTTAAACCCAGGTTCGAATCTGGGCAAAAGCACATTTTCTATAAAAAAGAATAAAGCAACAAAGGTGGTCATGCGCGGGCAGGAAAGGGCTGGCGGGGTGTGGGCATGGGTGGGCAAGCAACAGAGGGCCGGGGCGGTGGCCGACGGGTGGGCAAATAGATTCTACAAATAAAAAAATTAAATACAAAATTTAGCGATGGAAACCATTTTCATCGCTAATTTTAACGACGAAAAATGATATTCGTCGCTAAATTTAGCGACAGAATCCGAAATCCATCACTAAATTTGTCGCTAAAAGTTTTAGAGACGAATTTTTCTAAAATTTTTGTTGCTAAATCCATCGCTAAACCTTTGTTTTTTTGTAGTGTATTCCTACTCTTATTATGGTATCAAAGACATGTCCAATTTATGCTAATAAGGTATCATAGCTATATTCTTTTATTTTTAATTTGGTATCAAAGCTCTTTTTGAGAAAGGAGTTATCTAACCACCTGCAACGCTGTAGTCAGAGCTATAGGGTTAAGATCACAACTAAAGCAGCTAGAGTCAGTGCCTGAGCCTGAGCCTGAGCCTGAGCCTGAGCCTGAGCCTGAGCCTGAGCTTGAGCTTGAACCGGCATTTAAAGCCAAAGTCAAAGCGAGCCAAAGCAATAACCAATCTATTCACCAAAAAAAAAAAAAAAAATCTTTAGGATTGCAAAAACATCCATAGGATTTTAGATAAATCTAGATTCTCTTTCAAATTCAAATGGATTTTATTATATCACATTAGATACTAGAACGTATTATGTATCAAGATCAATGATTTGATTCTAAGAATATTTGACTTTTTTATTTTTATATTTTTATATTTATAATTTTATATTTCTATATTTTTTGCAATGAATTTTTTATATAAGTCTAACTTATTATAATAATTAATTAAAATAATAGTCTTAGAATTCATATTATTATTGTTATTGTTTCCATCATTAATATGGGATCGTAGCCATGTTCTTATTCTCAACATAGTATCAAACTCGGGCCCAAATATTTCTTTAACAGACACTATGGATGGTATGTCATAGAAGCTTTCAAAAGTTGTGGGATGCATATGATTAGTATTTATAAGTTTTATCTATATAAGTTGTATTAATCGATTGCTTTTGCCATGAAGTTCCATTAGCTAAAACTGTGATATTGTTATTAGTGTTCACTTAATGTACTACCAACTTTATAAATAAATTATAAATTGAATGCATATTTCATACATAAGCATAATATCAAATATTTTTTATATTTTAAGGGCAAAAATTGTTCATAAACTATGTCTGCTAATATGAAAAATTTTAATGTCATATAAGCACATCTTTTCTCAAATATTTACAAAATTTAATATAAAAAATGATAAAATTCAGAATTTACGAATACCTTGTATATCAGCATACTTACATCTGTCAGATGTTTATGAAGTGAGATAACCTCCGTCATAAAAGTTGCATAGAATATCTGCATTAGTATTACTTAAGAACATAAAATGCTAACAAGAATATATTTTGTATTCTAATGGATATTCCCTTCAAATCACGCTAATTTGGTAAAAAATAAAAAATAAAAAATAAAAATTGGTAGAGAAGTAAGCAAGTCACCAATTCTTAATATTATCAATTTTTTCTTTTTTGTACATAAGGAGACTCGAACTTAATAAATGTGGAAATACACAAAAATTTTCACTATTTTTGTGGCACAAAATAATTAAATATCACACAACTTCAAAAATTCTTAATCGGCCTTCCTTACCAAATACAACTATAGAAAAATGATTTGTACAATGATTTAATTATGTTAACTATTAGTTGTTTGGTAATTTTGTTTGTGAGGAAATAACTATTTGTAGTCTTTTTTTTTTTTTTGGTTATATCAATATTCAAATTCGGGATCTTTGGTTAGGGGAGCGGGTTGTGACCATTAATAACTATTGGCTACAAATGACCACTAAAAATTGAATGATCGGGTAATGCTAAAAATCAGTTTTTTATGACAACTTATCTCATGACAATGATTTAATTATGTTAACTATAAGTTGTTTGGTAATTTTGTTTGTGAGGAAATAACTATTTGTAGTATTAATTTTTTTTTTTATATATATCAAGATTCAAATTCGGGATCTTTGGATTGAAAGAGGGGGGTTGTGACCATTAATAACTATTGGCTGCAAATGACCACTGAAAATTGAATGATCGGGTAATGCTAAAAATCAGTTTTTTATGACAACTTATCTCATGATAATTGTTAAAAAATTAACCGCTAATTACCGTTATAAATGTTACAAATAACCCTCAAAATCGAGCCTGCACCTTTGACCATCTAAGTTTCAAGCTAGGTAGGGCAGTTGGTCTGTTTCTAATTTGAAAGTACGGTGGTTGAACTCCTCAATTCATTCACTTTGAGGACATGACAAAGCCTAGTTATTTAGATCATATTTTAAATTTTAAAGTGATGAGTTTGATAATAATAATAATAGTAACAGTAAGAGATTTTATCAACCACACAGTAGTGTGAGGCTATAAATAAGCATAGAACTCACATGTTTTCTCAAGAGGGAAAAAAAACAAAAAAAACAAAAGCAAAAACAAAAACAAAACCCTAGCCCTCAACAACTCTTTGTGCATATGACGAAGAAAAGATGAAGGAGAAGGAGAGTTCTTCATTCAAAGATTGCATAAGCAAGTTACCAAAGGTGAAATTTCTTCAAACCATTTTCTCCTTTCTTTTTTTCGATTTTTATCTGAAACCTTGGTTTCAATAGTTTATAGACAATTCGCAAAAATGTCCATCAGGAGCCATAGGCCGAAAGGGATGTGCAGGGAACTGCTCTGTGCCCTAGACCTGGTGAGTAATTCATCAAGAGACTTTGAATTAACTGAGCTTTACATTGAGTTCTTTTCTTGGATACTGATACTAGCTTTACATGTCATATGCAGGCTCTTTTTGATATGAGCATAGAGAAATTAGTGATTCCATCATATCCTGGTCACGGCGGTGAATGGAAGAGGACAAAAAGCGATACCAAGGCAACATAACAAAGAAAATACCATGATTTTCAATCCCCAGGGTAGGATGTATCAAAGTTTATGGTTTGACAAAAAAATTTTATCTGTAATTTCCCTTCTTTGAGAACTTAATAGTAATAAAGGAAAACCATTAATCACTAAGGTTTTATTGTAATTTTGAATACAAATTTTAAAGTTTTTATATCCAAATGGAGCAAATGAGTTGGCAGCATAAAGCACAATATGCATGATAGAGTTCAAGGAAAAAGGAAAAGAGACTAGGACAACAATTTGAGGGAACTTTTTCCTAACATCCCTTAAATTTTTATGAAATTTAGATTAGCATGAGGGAAAAATTGGAGTGAAAAAAAAAATCAAGAAAATTATTTCTATTTTATTTTCTTAGAATTGTATACCATTTGTAGAATAGTGGATTAAAAAAATTGGATTAGCATAAGGGAAAAATTAGAATTGTATACTATTTGCTAGAATAGTGGATTAGAAAATTCAGGTGAAGGTTGAGAGTAGAAGTACACACACCAAGAAAGTGAAACCACTATAAATTATTGTGTCCCATGTTTTTCTCTCTCTATCATTTTCTCTTTTCCTATAGTGTTTATTAATCCTCAATTTAATCAAGAAAAATCAAGAATTTTTAAAGATAATCTTTTCACCGCCTCTAGATTATCATAAAAGTGTTTACAAAGAGACTTATTTCACATATTCTAGAGAACTATGCTTAGGTGTTTTATCCATCTTACAAAAGGGTTCACAATTGTGTATCTTTTTGTGGTTTGTGGTTGGTAGGGTTTATTATTTTAGAGGTCGACATAAGTCCACATCCAATCACTCACAAATATATCACGGAAATAGTCAGAAAGGTCATTCATTTATTATTTTTCAAATTTATATTCAAAATGATTTTCATCTTAATAATAACTCTCCAACACTTGTAGCTCAGTGGATAAAATATCTATTTCATAAATAGAAAGTCATAGTTTCGACCCTTACCTGGCACACAATGCAGAGAGACACCAGGAGAAAATGAAATGGTTTTGGAATGTAAATTTTAAGGAGTAGTTTAAGTATTGAAAAGGCTTTCTTTAAGAAAAGATATAGAGAGACTTATTTCTTGTTCACGTTCATAAGAACTGTGATACGGTATTTTGTCCCTCTTGCCAAAGGGTTTTCAATTTTCGGTTGGATGGATTTATCATTTTAGAGGTTGATACAAGCCTATATCTGATCACCCCCAAATATATCAAGAAAATAGTCAAAACAGTCATGCACTTATTATTTTTCAAATTTATACTCAAAATGATTTTCATCTCTAAAAAAACTAACCAGAGCCTGTAGCTTAATGCATAGAGTGCCTGTTTTGCAAGTAGAAAGTCATAGGACTGACCCTTACCTAGTGATTTTATAAAGAGATGAAGCAATTTAATTATTGAAAAACCTTTCTGTGAGAAAAAGAGTAAGAGAGACTTATTTCTCATTCACATTCAGGAGGATTATGGTTAGACATTTTATCCTTCTAACTGAAGGGTTGTCAATTGTGTCCCTTCTAGTGGTTTGTGATTGATTGAATTTATCATTATAGAGTTCAACACAATTCTACATCTGAAAACCCACAAAGATATCAATAAAATAGCCAAAATGGATATACACTTATTATTTTTTAAATTTATAATCAAAAAGATTTTCATTTCAATAATAACCATCCAACACTTGTAGCTTAGTGGATAGAGTGTCTTTTTCCTAAGCGACCCATACCTTGTGCAACTTTGAGAAAAGAATGAAATGTCTTTCTTTGAGAAAAGAGGTATAGCGTTTTAATGAAATGTCTTTCTTTGAGAAAAGAGGAATAGTGTTTTATCCCTCTCACTGAAAGGCTCTCAATTGCATTCTTTCTAGTGGTTTGTGGTTGGTTGGATTTATCATTTTAGAGGTTGACACAAGTCTACATCCAATCAATTGCAAATATATCAAGGAAATAGCCAAAACGGTCATGCACTTATCATGCTTTTCATCTCAACAATAACCATCCAAAACCTATAGCTTAGTAGAGAGAGTGTCTTTTTCCTAGCGCTCTGTTGAGAGATGAAAGTCTAGGAAAACAATGAAATGATTTTCAAATATGAATTTTAGGAGCAATTTAAGTATTGAAAAGCCTTTCTTTGAGAAAAAGAGTAAGAGAGACTTATTTCCCATTCACATTCAATGGATAGTTGTCAGGTGTTTTATCCCTCTTATGAAGGGTTTTCAATTGTGTCCCTTTTTGAGGTTTGTGATTGGTTGAATTTATCATTTTAAAGGGTTGACACAAGTCTTTATCTAATCACCTGCAAATATATCAACAAATAGCCAAAATTGTTATGCAGTTATTATTTTTCAAATTTTTATTCAAAATGCTTTTCATCTCAACAATAACCATCTAGCACCTATAGCTCAGTGGAGAGAGTATCTATTTTTTAAGTAGAAAATCATAGGTTCGATCCCGACCTGGCACGCTACGTAGAGAGATGAAGGTTTGGAAAAAAAATGAAGTGGTTTTTGAATAAGAATTTCAAGGAGAAATTTAAGTATTGAAAAGCCTTTCTTTGAGAAAAAATCTAGGAGAAACTTATTTTTTGTTCACATTCAAAGGACTGTGGTTCGGTGTTTTATCCCTCTTATTGAAGGGTTTTCAATTGTGTGAATTTATCATTTCAATGGTCGACACAAGTCTATATCCAATCATCAGCAAATATATCCAAGAAATAGCTAAAACGCAAAATGTTTTTCATCTCAACAATAACCATCCAGTGTCTTTAGCACTATGGATAGAGCAGAGAAATGTCTGGGAAAAGAATGAAATGACTTTTTAATATGCATTTTAGGGTGTATTTCAAGTATTGAAAAGCCTCTCATTGAGAGGAGAGTTAGAGAGACTTATTTCACATTCACATTCAGGGAGGACTATGGTACAGTGTTTTATCCCTCTTACCAAAGGGTTCTCATTTTTGTCCCTTCTTGTGGTTTGTAGTTGATTGGATTTATCATTTTAGAGGTGGACACAAAGTCTGCATCCAATCACGCACAGATATATCAAGAATATAGTCAAAACAGTCATGCACTTAATATTTTCAAATTTATATTCAAAGTGCTTTTGAATATTCAAAGTCTACTGTAGCTCAATGGATAGATGTCTGCTTGCTAAGAAAGTCATAGGTTCGAATAAAGATTGGGAAAAGAATGAAAAGGCTTTTGAATATGATTTATAGGGAGAGTTTAAGTATAGAAAATCCTTTCTTTGAGAAAAGAGAGAGAGACTTATTTCATATTTACCAAAGGATTTTCAATATCTAATCATCCACAAATATATTAAAAAAATAGCCAAAATGGTCATGCACTTCTTATTTTTCAAATTTATATGTCATCTCAATAATAACCGTCCAACACTTGTAGCTCGGTGGATAGAGCATCCATTTCCTAAGCAAAAAGTTATGAGTTTGACCCTTTCCCGGCTTCTCTAAGCAAAGAGATGAAGGTCTTGGAAAAGAATTAAATGGTTTTCGATTATGATTATTCGGTCATCTGCAAATATATGAAGGAAATAGCCAGAATGGTTATTTCAAAATTGGAATTCAATTTTCTAAAGCAGTTATTATTTTTTCAAATTTATATTCAAAATATTTTTTATCTCAACAATGATCATCTAGTGCCTGTACTTCAATGGATAAAGCATCTATTTCCTAAGCAAAAAGTAGCAGCTTAGTCTCTAATAAAATATATTTGTGTCAAATAAACTATTGAAAATGAAAATTAGTTAAGTTGTGGGAAAGGAGTGGAATGGATTTGGAATATAAAATTTAGTGAGTAGTTTAAGTATTGAAAACAAAAATTAGTTCCCGGTTGTTTGGTAAGTAAATTATGGAGGCATTTATGGTTATTGGCGTTTCAATTGTTGAAGAGACCATTCGGTCCACAATTTTAAGTATCTCAACTCATAATTTAAAATTTGCTAAAAAAAAAAAAAAAAGTTCTTCAGTTGCCCAAATTTATATTTGACACTTCAAAAACTAGTTTGCCATGCTTTTTTGTTAACTATTTTATGCATATTACATTAAATTATAGTTTAATCGGTAATTATTTAAGAGTTTGAAGATTATCTAATGATAAAACATAAATTAATATAATAATTATAATTTATTTTATTCTATATTTGAATAAATATTACATTAATTATTATGTTTTATGGTTATTGATATAATAAAAATGATGTAGAACACTTTTGAAGAAAAGGGAAGGAAAATGAGTTAAAATTAAAAATTTTGAAGATTTTCAAAATTATTGATTTATTTTTAATATTTAAGAATAAATTTTAAAAGTTTAACTTTTAAAAATTTTATCTTTTAGAAAATTTTTCTTACTATCTTACTACCCCTATTTATAGAGTATTTTATTGTACAGAAAAAAGAGGGGAGAAAAGAGAGGAGGCCGCCCAAGGGGGCAGCCCCCACATCCAACAAATACATTAATATAGGTTTTGTCTTTTTTTGGTTCTTTTTCTCTGCTGGCGGCTCATGCTTGTGGGAAGAGACACTTTCTTTTTTTTCCTTTTTAGGTTATTTTCATTAGTTGGTTTCTATTCTTCCTGCTACGGTTGCTGTTCCGGGGAATATGGCTACCATTTTGTTTTCATCTTCATTGTTCAGCAATTTCAAGGTTGAATAAAATATTTGTGAGTTTTCTTTTTCTTATGTTTTTTTTTTAATTTTATTTTCTAGTTAAAAGATTATTAAAATCTTAATTTTTAATAATTATGAGATTTAATTGGATTTATTAAATCAATATCTTATAGGTATTTATCTGATTCTCGTACTTCATGAATCATGATTTTCTAGAGTTTATTGAATAGTGATCAATATTTAATAAATCTAGAATAATTTATAATTAATTAAAAAGGCAGATCTGTAATTGTTTGTTAGTTTTAATAAAGTTATAAATGACATTCATATCATGGGATTAAATAATTTAATTTAAATGAACTCGCTGTGTGTTTGTTAATTAGAATTGGATCTCTCTAAATCTTAATACTATTGAAACTTTTAATTCTAAGAGTTTTTCTAGATTTGACTCTAGATTAGAGAAATAATTAACGAGATTCTCTTAATTATCGACAAAATAAGGAGAAATTAGTCGTTGAGCGTTTATCAACGGTTATAACCAATTTATTTATGGGTGTTGAAATATTTAAATAGATAGATGATCAATCACATTAAATCAAGGTGGATATAATTCTTTTGACTAAAAAAATTGATTTTTCATTAGTTTTTATTTTTATTTTTATTTTTTTGAATTCTTTATTTTTATTTTAAATAAATTTTATTATACCATGTTGAATTTGTGAGGGAATATTAGAATATATTATGTATCAAAATCAAAGATTTGATTTTGACAATATTTATTTTTATATTTTTATATTTTTATATTTATAATATTATATTTTCATATTTATGATAATGAGTTCTTTATATAGTCTAACTTATTGTAATAATTAATTAAAATAATGGAGTCTTAGGATTCATATTATTATTATCATTGCTTTCATCATTAAATGGCATCATACATGTTTTTATTCTTAACATGGTATCAAAATCATGTCCAAATTTTTCTTTAAAAGACACTATGCATTGCATGCCTTAGAAACTTTCAAAAGTTGAGGAATGCATAAGATTCGTATTTATAAGCTTTATAAGTTGCATTAATCGATTGCTTTTGCCATCAAGTTCTATCAGCTAAAAATGTGATTGGTAAATTAACGTGCTACCAAGTTTACAAATAAATTATAAATTGACCGAATATTTCATACATAAGCGTAATATGAAATATTTTTGTATTTTAAGTGAAAAATTGTTCATAAACTATGTCTGCTAATGTGAAATATTTTAATGTCTTATAAGCAAATCTTTTCTCAAATATGTCTTTTATGCGTATCTTTTCTCAAATATTTACAAAATGTAATATAAAAAATGATTATATTCAGAATTTGTGAATACTTTGTATATAAGCATACTTACATCTATTTTACGAGTCATAAAAATTGCAGAAGATATGTGTATTATTATCTTCTAATGCATATTCCCTTCAAATCTTGCCAATTTAGTAAATAAAATTATTAAAAAAAATTGGTAGAAAAATAAGCGAGTCGATTCTTAATATTTTCTAAGTTCACTATTTTTTGGCACAAAATAATTAGATCTCACAAAACTTCAAGAATTCTTAATGGGTCTTACTTCCCAAATACAACTATAGAACAATGATTTGTATGATGATTTAATTATGTTAACTATAAATTGTTTGGTAATTTTGTTTGTGAGGAAATAACTATTGAAAACCATTGGCCGCAAATGACCATTGAAAATCAAATAATCGTGTAATGCCAAAAATCAGTTTTTAATTTGAAAGGCATTGTGGTTGAACTTCTTGATTCTTTCATGTTGGAGACATGACTAAGCTTAGTTATTTAGACCATATTTTAAATTTTAAATTTATGAGTTTAATAATAATAATGATAATGATAACAATAACAATAACCATAACAATAATAGTAATAGTAATCAACCACACGGTGATATCAGATGTATCCAAGAATTAGTTTGGTTTAGAGCATTAAATGGTTAGGTATTGGCAAGATAAAATGGAGGCCATCTGATGCAATAGCCTGAGTCTATAAATAAACATAGAGCTGAAATGTTTTCTCAAAGGATGGGGGGGGCACACACTAGCCAAAACAAACTCTTCGTGCATATGAAGAAGAAAAGAAGAGGAAGGGGAGTTCTCTATTCAAAGATTGCATAAGCAAGTTACCAAAGGTGAAATTTCTTCAAACCATTTTCCTTTTTTTTTTTACTGATTTTTTTTCTCTGAAACCTTGGTTTCATGTTTTTATAGACAATTTGCAGGAATACCCAGCAGGAGCCGGAGGCAAATGGGTATGTGCGGGAAACTGCTCTGGGCCCTAGACTGGTAAGTAATTCAACAAGAGACTTTGAATTAACTGAGCTTTACATTGAGTTCTTTTCTTGGATACTAATACTAGATTTACATGTTATATGCAGGCCTTTTTGAAATGAGCGTAGAGAAACTAGTGATTCCATCAGCTCCTGGTCACGGCAGTGCATGGAAGACGACAAAAGGCAATACCAAGGCAACATAACAATGAAAAATCCCAGGAGTTTCATTCCCCAAAGAGCCTTATGAAGTCAAAACGGTTATGGTACTGATTTCTTTGTATGTGCCGGAAGAGATGCTCTTGTTCAGTCTTTGGTCAATCTAGATAATAGAGAAAAGTTAAATCAACATACTAAACCCAGTAGAACAAGCAAAGCAGACGGCATGTTCCAATGCTAGTCCTGGAATCAGATAGCGTTCCTTGCATTCAAAGTAATGGAGCATTTATAACATTTTACCTCCTCATGTAGAACAAAGGTAGGTGGTTTTGGCAAAAAGAAGAAACTCTTTTCAAGAGGATACAGTACATCATCTTCTGCCTTCAAAGAAGACTTCAACGCATAGCCATCCTGACAGCAGCGGAACTGTGGCCCCAGACAAGCGACGCAAGATCATTGTAAACACTTCATGGATAAGCCCCTGATGAAATTAAAGCAACAAGAATTTGAAAGAAAGCATGTGGATATAATACATACCAAAATACCAAGGCAACATAACAAAGAAAAATACCAGGATATATCAAAGTTTTTAGATTTTGAATTTAGGGTCTTGGGTTCATGTTGTACAATAATTAGGTGTAATATGTTATGGTTTGACAATTTTTTTTATATGTAATTTCTCTTCTTTGAGAACTCAATAGTAATAAAGGAAAGCCCTTAATCACTATGGCTTTATTGTTTGTATACAAATTTTAGAGTTTTTATATCCAAATGGAGCAAATCTGTTGCCAGCGCAAAGCACAAAATGCATGATAGTGTTCAAGGAAAAAGGAAAAGAGAATAGGACTACAATTTGACGGAACTTCTTCCTAACATCCCTCGGATTTTGATAAAACTTGGATTAGCATAAGGGAAAAATTGAAGTGAACAAAAATGAGTAATGAAGGGTAGCCTGCCATAATTATTTAAGTGACAGATAAGAAAATGAATCGCCAATTGTTATAGAACTCTATCTTAGAATTGCCAATTGTTTTCTCAGGATAAAAAATGGAAACCTAAGATAATAATACGTTAAATATAAAGTTTCTTAAAATTTCTTGATAAAACTATATCAACAAGCCAGTGATTTCATCATGCTAGCAAGAGGATTGATCAGCACTGCCTCAATTTGCCTACACTTTTTGCAGATAATACAAGGAGGTTAACAAAGTCTTGTGGTGATCTAGTTGCCCAAGTTGATAAGAACAAGCAAGTGATTGTGGTTGACTCTGAACCAGTGGTGGAGGGAGGTGGGGGGGAATGGAGTAAGTGCATCCTGAAATTTATTTTTATAATTTTAATTTATAGAATTATAAAAATATTAATTCTGCGCCGTATTTGCCCTCCAAAAATTATTATTCACTCCCTAGAAATTATATTTACCAATAAAATTTCAAAAAAAACAAAAAGTTTGCCACCTAAAAGTTTTAAGAATACATATTAAATGTTATTTGACTCAAAAATGTTAATATTTGTAACCATTTTGAGACTTTCCAAACAGTCTCTCCATCAACAATTACGAGTAACCCAATTTTCTTTTTTTTTTTTTTTTCCTTTTCCCTTTTAATCTTTTGAGTCTGACCCACTTGTTGCTTCTCTTCATGTTGGTATACAAGATCAATTAGCAGATTATAATGATGTTTATGCATGTGATTGTTCCTTGCTTTAATGTTCTTATTGATTATTTAGAGAAAACTCATTTGGAAGTTGAGTGAATTTTCTCTCCACAAACCTAATCAACTAAATATATTAAGTACTCTTTTAATTTTATTAAAATTGGCACGTGCTCTTATGTTTTTCCCATTAGAGTTGTTGCGATGTGTTTTTATGTGTTATGATGTTGGAAAATGGGGCAGGTCTGCCCATGAGGGTAGACCCTCCCCCTCCATCTTTTGAAATTTAAAAAGAGGAATGGGTCTCTGTAATACCGAAAACTCGATGTCGAATATTTTATAAACATTTCTATAATAAAATAGAAAATTTTGAATTTATATTGATTTTTGATTTTGAGGTCTTAATTTAAAATTTTTAATATATTTTAAGTTGTCGTATTCGCGAATAGTAATAAATCTCATTTTAGGAAAAAAATTAAATTTTAGAAAGAAAATGGGTGTGAATATATATATATATATATATATATATATATATATAATTTTTTATTTATTTAAATATATATATTGTTATTAATTATAAAAAAAAAAAAGAAAAAAAAAAGCAAAGGGGGATGAAACGCAACGACGTTGCGTTTCCCCCAAATGAAGATTAGGGCTAAAAGCCCTAATCCTTTTCTTCCTCCTCCCTCTTTCGAACACAGCCATTCGTCTCTCCCTCCCCTTCATGATTCTCTCTCTCGCCATCACTCTCCCTCTCTTGATCGATCACCACCACCGCGAACCACCGCAAGCCGCCGACTGTCACCATCTCGCACCATCTCTCTCTGTCTCTCTCCCTCTCAGTCTCTGTCTTCAGTGTCTTCTCTCTCTCTCGGTGACTGTCTCTCTCTCTCTTACTCTGTCTCTCCATCTCTGTCTCACCATCCCTCGCTCTCTCTCACACCATTTCTCTCAGTCTCTCTCTTCCGCGCACGAACGAGCGTCTCCCTCTTCCTCACGCGAAGAGCCTTCACCCTCCTCCCTGCTTCGCGGTGTCTCCTGCGAGCAGCATCCTTCTGCCACCTTGCGGAAGCCCCAAATGGAAAGCCCTAGGTCGACTGTGTCTTTTTCACTGCACAGGTAAGGATCAGTCCTAACCCTAGCTTTAGGGTTCCGAAATTCCTTAATAATAAGTCTAGATTATTGCACTTAATTTTGAAATTGGAAGCTTTGCAGGTCTGAGAATGGACTGATGAGGCTTCTGAGCGAGGATTGCGAACCACGAAAAAACCCTAGGTGAGGGATTTTCAATCCCTTCAATAATTCAAATTGTTTTTGTTGAATTTAAGTAGAAATTATATATATATATATATATATATATATATATTCTGAAATGTATTAGACTCGAAAGAAATGTATTTTCCTAAGGGCTTGTATGAAATTATTGATGTTAGGTCTAGAATTCGATATAAATTGGATTGCGAAGCATGGAAGAATTTCTTAGATAGTATTAAGGTTTTGTTTGGTTGGTTTGTGTAACTTTCCTTGGGATTTGAATTGAAATTGGCATGAATTAAATTAAGATTATGTAATTCGGGAGAATATTGATAAAATTGAGAAATATTGTAAATTTAAAGTCGTTGGTGATTTGAAATGATACTAGATTGATGAAACAAAAGTTTAAAAATGTAATTGTACAAGTTAAGGCTATTGTAAATAAAGTGAAAATTGAAAACCCTTTAATAGAGCTTTAATTGATAATTATTCATGTTGATTAGTTTAGGTTAACTTTTGGAGACTCAAAAGGAGTCATTTTGGGTTAATTGTAGAAATAAGGAGTGGATACCCTCCCTATAGGTGAGTGGATGGTTCATTGTGTTCATGAATGAGTAACATATTTTAAAATTGTTTCGAAAATGATTTTGAAAGATTTTTACATGTTTTATATAAATTGTTTTGTGATTGTGGGCTGTCTGAACTGGATTGTGAAATACGAATGCATCCACTGTATTTATGAATGCTTTTGTGCCATGTGATATTTGATATTGCTCTATGAACTGCTTTGACATGAGATTATGGATTATTTGTTAGAAATCATGACACATTGTTGAGAAATGGATTGATTCAGAAATGAAGGGTGTCATAGATGACTATAGTCATATTCCCACCACAGAGTGACCCGACGGGGTGGCGTGGTCTGGGATTTGGATGTGCGGGGGAGTTAGACGTCCCTCCCTCTGCCGAAATCATGCTATATCTGGTGCACCCCGGTAAGGTACGAGCCAACGCCAAGGAAGGGGGTTTGTTTTGAAACATTGGATGAAAAAACCCCTTGGCGGGCTTTCATCATATAAGTTTGGCCGCCCTAAGACAGAAGTGTTTTTCGATGGATCTCAAGATTTTCTGAAAGGATAATTGACATGGATGCATATTTGTGAAATGTGATTTATTGAAATGATTTTATGTATATGAAATGATTTACGAGATATGCTTTGACTGCCCCACATTCACCCCTTGTTTATGAACACAATTGCACCATTGCACTCCACTCACTGAGTATTCCCCGATACTCACCCCACTCTCTCCACCTTTTTCAAAGAAAACTTAGTTGGGAGACTACTCGACGGAGCTTGTGCAATATTTTTGCGGATTGTATAGGTATTTGGCACATGCAGGATTTTTGGAGATTTATAGCTCTCAAACCATGGAAAGGGAAGTCTGTACATCCCATGCCGTGCGGATTTTTTTGATACTGGCCGAGTTGTTGGCAAGTATTGATAAAATCTGATATTTTTTATTTGTATTTTATTATTTGATTGCTCTATTTCTGAAAAAACTGTTTTATTCTGTACTGGGACATTTGAATTATAATTGTTGGCTTTTGCTATTTTCCTTTGATTTTGTGAAGTTCTGTACATCTCATACCGTTAGGATTTTACTGATACTAACTTGATTTCTTCGGGCAAGTCTTGGTAAAATCCGACGGCTATGTTTTGGGACTTCTTGTTTGTTAAATGCTTTATCTGTGTTGAAGATTTTGGGTGGCTAGGATGGCCACATCGTATGCGTGCATGTACAGGTTCCCACTCTCTGTTGTATGCTGTTGTGTACTCCTGCATGTACAGGTTTCCCCTCCCTGATGTGTGCTGATGTATGATTGCATGTACAGGATCTCACTCCCCGATGTGTGCCGATGTGTGTGTTTGTACGTTCAGGGATGAGCCGGATGGACTCTTTGCATGTGTATTGTTTTTGTGATTTCTTGTTTTTTTGAAGAGTCTTATGCTTTTGATGATTTATTATAAATTTGATAGCCTTGCGGAGTCTCAGTATATGCAGAGGTTCTACCCGTGTACCGAAACGACGCGACGGTTGTCGCGTGGTCGATCCGAGGATCGGGGCGTGACAACTTTATTGGTATCAGAGCCCAGGTTTATGATTTTAAAAGTTTGATGATTTTGAAATGTTTTCAAATGTATTCCAAATATCCCAAAAGCTTTCTAAAGGCTTTAAAATGTTTTATTTCTTTTGAAAAATGTAAGATCTTTAAAAGATTTTCGAAGAATGTACAGAACTTTCCATGGTTTTTCTAAGAAGTTAGGAATGCTCATTTTTAAGGGGTTAAGCCCTTGGATTAGTTCCCATTTCATTTTGCTAAGAATAGACCCTCTTTGTAGAATCATGCATTTTTTATATATTTGATAAGGAGAGTTGGATATTGACTGGCTTTGCTCCAATGAGGTTGGGTAGCGAGTTTCCCCACACGTGAATCGAATACCCTGACCCACAGATCTTGTTGGTAGTTAAATTATGGTGGGCTTATTCAAGATTTTGTACTCTTTCATTGATATAATGATCTTTCACTAGATCTAAGTCAAATGGTGAGTTTTAGATTTTAATATTTCCCAAGACTTACAAAAACAGATTAAGTGTTTGCGTATATCCAAATTTGCCAGTGGTTGTAGATGGCAAAAACTCATGAATCCAATTAGGACCTTTGCTTAGTTAACAGATTGCAATCATAGGATTCTTGTATATGGTATACTCATGGATTGACAGACCCCTTGGTATTAAATAAAGAACATCAAATTGTTTTCTGGTCGTCAATGATATTTTCTTGCTAAAAAGGCTTTAACCTTACAAATTGTTGAAGAATAATTTTGGGTATAGTAGGAAGAGATTACAAGTTTGATAGCCAGGTCTATTTTGCCTTTGAAGAGAGCAAACTACATATATTTTAGAATTTAAGCATTTCGAGAAATTCTTATATGCAAAGTTTGAATTGGTGTTGAGCATAAAAAAAAGGAAAGGATGTTGATAATAAAGGAGCCAGAGATACTTACTATATACATATATATATATATATATATATTTAATTGTTATTGAAGATTTCCCTTGGATTGTTTGGTTGAATGGTGAATACCCTTGTAGTAATTATTTTGGACTGACATTTTGATGTTAAAAGTTTGATATTCTTGATTAATAGGCATGACAACAGGGAATTGCTCATGATTAAATATAAGGTAAAATATTCTTGAGAGGTTGTATTTGTGAATAGTTATTGGGGTCTGATAAATGTTTTCATGGTTTATTTTACTTAATATAATAAGTAATTTTGAGTGGATGAACTATTGAGAATCATTAGTCTGGGAGTAGGAGTTGTAATTTATTTAAGACGTAATTAACATTTAGATTTCTTAAAATGGGCATATGAGAACGTAGCTCATGATGAATATGCCTTAAGTCATAATATGGGTTTTAGGTGAATTTAAATTGTTATGGTTATCTCTTTTGTTACAAATGGTTGACTCATTTTAGATGGATTTGAGTTGTTTGTTGCTTATAATGATGGACATGAAGTGGGCGAAATGTTTGTTTATGATTTTGATAAAAGGGGAATTGCTAGTAAAGGATTAGTGTGCTCAATTTGCCGGTTAAACAATGAGCAATGTGATAATAGCAATGTGACTTCAAATATATAACAATGATTATTGGAATCTTGCAAATATGTTTAGTGGTATTAATATCTTGGTGATGTTAAATTTCAACTATTATTGAACAAATTCGATTTGCAACTTGAAGAGGGTTGATAGTTGTCTTTAGTATTTGGGATTCTATCATTATTGAAATTCCTATTAATTTTGTTAATTGTTAAGATTTGAGCATGATAATCTATAAGTAGAGTTTTATAGAGGGCTAGTCTAAAGAGAGAAGAAAGAATGAAGAAAATGCTTAAAAGATAGGTTACAGAATATAAGCTGTTTCATGTTGAGGTTGTTGCATACTTTATCCATATTTAGTATTTTTAAAGAAACCAGCCTTGTTGATATAATTATAAATTGTGATCATTATCCAAAGTATGTCCTTCATACTATTGAACTATTGCTGCTACATGTAAAGGCTAGTGCAGCAAGCAATTCGCTACCATAAGTATATATAAGCACAAACTTTCAGTTCTTACTGTAGTGTGAATGTCCAAAGTCAAAGTAATGCCCTTAAGTCCAAAGGCATTAAAATTCTGGGATAATAGTTACAGCTTTAATAAGACAATTAATGCTGGTAGGTCTGAGGACTTCCAACTGACATCATTCCGTTTCAGCAATTCCCAAAGATGGTAATCATAGCTTCAATAAGACAATTTTGATCATTTCTTGAGCGAATGTAATAGAATTAATGCCTGTAAGTCTAAAGCCATTAAAATTCAATATATGCACCATATTGTGAATGGTGTTAAATTTATCAAAGGTTGTCTTTTCCCATGGTTATATTACTTATCTTTCTATTGCTTTTTATAGATTCCAAACTAAGATGACACATTTGATTACAATCCTTAATATCCTTACTGCAAGCAGTTTTTGGCCATATGCAAATGCTCTTATCCAATCTATAAGTGATCCATTAAAACTCAGATAAGTGGGACAAGTACTTAAAAAGAGCTGCTATAAGTACTGGGTGACACCAAAATTTTTAACCATATGATGAATGGTCTCAGTAAGCATTGAATGTTTCTTTCAAGTAACTGTCATTTTATGCTTTCGATAAATATGGGGGAAAGCTTTTTGTTTCGATGGTTATTTAGAAAAGTAATATTCGTAATGGACATTGCCTTCTTTGGATGAGCAGCATCTGAGGTGATCTTGATAACAAGAAACTTTGTTGTCTAGTTTGAAAATTTGAGGATATGGTTTGATGCAGTCACCTTAGAGAAACTAATATGATGAGTCTTTACGGGATTTATATATTGTAGTGAGATTTCTTTGATGTTTCAGTCAACTGCAGTGATTTAGAGTTCCTTATATAACCATTTTAAGTAAAGTCTCTTAATTTGGGGTAGATTTATCCTTCAAAAGGAGGTATGAGATTATATGGACCATTCTAGCTTTTATAACATCGAAATAGTGAATCTTATAAGCATCTAGGCAGAAATGTTTATGCATGGTTACTTGAGCACCGTTTAGGAGTAAGAACGTCTGTAAATGAAATTTTGAGGTATATTGAATTGGTCGAATTCAATGATAGTATTTTCAGATATTTGTGGTATGTGTATTAAAGACTTCAGTTTTGATCTTCTACAATGCTTTGTAGCAGATACAAGGTGGAGGCCTGTTCCAATTGTTGTTGAGGAATGTGTTAATCGAGAAAGTGTTGCTCTTTTTATATCCAAGGTTTCAAGGTTTTAGAACAAATAAGGTGATTCAGAGACTATTGATTTTTGTGCTTTAATTGCTGCAATTTGAAAAAAGAAATTAAAAGAATCTCAATCTCAAGGAATACCACCTATCAAATACTCATATTGGAATAAGATAATTTTTCTATCAATACTTTGGGGAATACTATAGGTATGATAATGTATTTGTTGTTTGAATTTGATTGATTGGAAACTTTGATATTAATATGATGTTAAGAATGTAATAGTGATGTAACATGAGATAAACAAAAGTAGTTGAAGAATGTGGACGTCGAATTGATGAGCACATGATTATTGGATGGAAAATTTAATGGAAAAAAAAAAAGCGTAACTATGCTCACATACCCTTGGTGACTTCAATGTTAAATCTAGAAATTTTGACCTTATGTTTAGTTATATAATATTCCGTACTTGGTTCATTATATGTGATTTAGAGAGTATATCTAGGGGTCAGTTTGTATTAATAGAAAATTTGTAAACTGAAGATGTCAATGTGGAAACCATACTCGTAACTTCTTGACATATAAATTGTAATTTAAATTTCGAGGACGAAATTTACTTTTAGGGGGTTAAGAGTTGTAATACCGAAAACTCGATGTCGAATATTTTATAAACATTTCTATAATAAAATAGAAAATTTTAAATTTATATTGATTTTCGATTTTGAGATCTTAATTTAAAATTTTTGATATATTTTAAGTTGTCGTGTCCGCGAATAGTAATAAATCTCATTTTAGGAAAAAAATTAAATTTTAGAAAGAAAAGGGGTGTGAATATATATATAATTTTTTATTTATTTAAATATATATATTGTTATTAATTATAAAAAAAGAAAAAAAAAAGCAAAGGGGGATGAAACGCAGCAAAACGCTGCGTTTCCCCCAAATGAAGATTAGGGCTAAAAGCCCTAATCCTTTTCTTCCTCCTCCCTCTTTCGAACACAGTCATTCGTCTCTCCCTCCCCTTCGCGATTCTTTCTCTCGCCATCACTCTCCCTCTCTTGATCGATCACCACCACCGCGAACCACCGCGAGCCGCCGACTGTCACCATCTCGCGCCATCTCTCTCTGTCTCTCTCCCTCTCAGTCTCTCTCTCTCGGTGACGAATCATTGTCTCTCTCTCTCACTCTGTCTCTCCATCTCTGTCTCACCATCCCTCGCTCTCTCTCACACCATTTCTCTCAGTCTCTCTCTTCCGCGCACGAATGGGCGTCTCCCTCTTCCGCGTGCGAAGAGCCTTCACGCTCCTCCCTGCTCGCACGGTGTCTCCTGCGAGCAGCATCCTTCTACCACCTTGCAGAAGCCCCAAATTGAAAGCCCTAGGTCGACTGTGTCTTTTTCACTGCACAGGTAAGGATCAGTCCTAACCCTAGCTTTAGGGTTCCGAAATTCCTTAGTAATAAGTCTAGATTATTGAACTTAATTTCGAAATTGGAAGCTTTGCAGGTCTGAGAATGGACTGAGGAGGCTTCTGAGCGAGGATTGCGAACCACGAAAAAACCCTAGGTGAGGGATTTTTAATCCCTTCAATAATTTAAATTGTTTTTGTTGAATTTAAGTAGAAATTATATATATATATATATTCTGAAATGTATTAGACTCGAAAGAAATGTATTTTCCTAAGGGATTGTATGAAATTATTGATGTTAGGTCTAGAATTCGATATAAATTGGACTACGAAGTATGGAAGAATGTCTTAGATAGTATTAAGGTTTTGTTTGATTGGTTTGTGTAGCTTTCCTTGAGATTTGAATTGAAATTGGCATGAATTAAATTAAGATTATGTAATTCGGAAAAATATTGATAAAATTGAGGAATATTGTAAATTTAAAGTCATCGGTGATTTAAAATGATACTAAATTGATAAAACAAAAGTTTAGGAATGTAATTGTGCAAGTTACGGCTATTGTAAATAAAAGGAAAATTGAAAACCCTTTAATAGAGCTTTAATTGATAATTATTCGTGTTGATTGGTTTAGGTTGACCTTTGGAGACTCGAAAGGAGTTATTTTGGGTTAATTGTGGAAATAGGGAGTAGATACCCTCCCTATAGGTGAGTGGATGGTTCATTGTGTTCATGAATGAGTAACATGTTTTAAAATTATTTCGAAAATGATTTTGAAAGATTTTTACATGTTTTATATAAATTGTTTTGTGATTGTGGGCTATCTGAACTGGATTGTGAAATACGAATGCATCCACGGTATTTATGAATGCTTTTGTGCCATGTGATATTTGATATTGCTCTATGAACTACTTTGGCTTGAGATTATAGATTATTTATTGGAAATCATTGCACATTGTTGAGAAATGGATTGATTAACAAAATGAAGGGTGTCGTAGATGACTATAGTCATATTCCCACCACGGAGCGACCCGACGGGGTGGCGTGGTTTGGGGTTTGGATGTGCGGGGGAGTTAGACGTCCCTCCCTCTGCCGAAGTCATGCTATATCTGGTGCACCCCGGTGAGGTACGAGCCAATGCCAAGGAAGGGGATTTATTTTGAAACATTGGATGGAAAAACCCCTTGGCGGGCTTTCGTCTAGGTTTGGCCGCCCTAAGACGGAAGTATTTTTTGATGGGACCCCAGGATTTTCTGAAAGGATAATTGATATGGATGCATATTTGTGAAATGTGATTTATTGAAATAATTTTATGTATATAAAATGATTTACGAGATATGCTTTGACTGCCCCACATTCACCCCTTGTTTATGACCACAATTGTACCATTGCACTCCACTCACTGAGTATTCCCCAATACTCACCCCCTCTCTCCACCTTTTTCAGAGGAGACTTAGTTGGGAGACTACTCGACGGAGCTTGCGTAGTATTTTTGCAGATTGTATAGGTATTTGGCACATGTAAGATTTTCGGAGATTTATAGCTCTCAAACCATGGAAAGGGAAGTCTGTACATCCCATGCCATGCGGATTTTTTTTATACTGGCCGAGTTGTTGGCAAGTATTGATAAAATCCGACGATTTTTGATTTGTACTTTATTATTTGATTGCTCTATTTCTGGAAAAACTGTTTTATTTTGTACTGGGACATTTGAATTATAATTGTCGGCTTTTACTATTTTCCTTTGATTTTGTAAAGTTCTGTACATCTCATACCGTTAGGATTTTACCGATACTGACTTGATTTCTTCGGGTAAATGTTGGTAAAATCCGACGGCTATGTTTTGGGACTTCTTGTTTGTTAAATGCTTTATCTGTGTTGAAGATTTTGGGTGGCTAGGATAGCCACATCGTATGCGTGCATGTACAAGTTCTCACTCTCCGTTGTGTACTGCTGTGTACTCGTGCATGTACAGGTTTCTCCTCCCTGATGTGTGCTGATGTATGATTACATGTACAAGCTCCCACTCCCCGATGTGTGCCGATGTGTGTGTTTGTATGTTCAGGAATGAGCCGGATGGGCTCTTTGCATGTGTATTGTTTTTGTGATTTCTTGTTTTTTTTAAAGAGTCTTATACTTTTGATGATTTATTGTAAATTTGATAGTCTTGCGGAGTCCCGGTATATGGGAAGGTTCTGCCCGTGTACTGAGACGACACGGCGGTTGTCGCGTGGTCGATCCGAGGTTCGGGGCGTGACAGTCTCAACCTTCATAAACTCCCTTCTCTCACTCTCTCACAAAACACACTTCCCATGTTGTTCCTTGGATACATTAAAAGCAAAAAAAGGGTGATGGGAACTAAAAAATGGTTGAAGCCATTTTTTGGGATTAGAGAACAAGAGAGTGGAAATCTCTCACATTTTTGAAAAGAGAAAAGAGAGGGCTTAAAGATTCATTGATCATTTTGCTCACTGAAATATTTCGTTTGTGAATAATAGGGAGTGCTTTAAATTTGTGACACTTTCTTGACCTAAAATATCTATCCGTCAAAAGAAGTGATCCTAACCTAATTCAGATATTGAGAATTTTTGTATGAAAATATTTTTGTTAGTTTGTGTGAAAATTATTATTGATATCAAAGTATGCATGGATTTTTTCCTATCTCATTTGGACATTTAAAAAATTAAAAATGTCATGCATTTAAAGGTTAATTAATGACAATTTGAAATTGGCTAAATGAAATACTCTTGATTTGACATACTAGCATTCCTATGATATGAGAATCTAATTTGCAAAATTTCGCATATATCGGATGAGTGCATTTAGGAGATATTACAAACCCTAACCGAAACTTAATGTACTCATAATTTTCAAAATCCTGTGTTTCATGATATAAATTTTATTTAGTTAAATTCATCTTAAAAAATGCTTTCCAACCATATAAAAATCACAAAAAATAGTTAAAAATTGAGAGAGATATTGTCTATTGAAATTGTGTTCGAATTATAAAATTTTGAATACGATAAACAATATCACGTTTCAATTCCCACTCCCGACAGTCAGTAAAGCTCAAATGCAAGGCTAGGGAAGTCCAATTTGAAAACTAATATCACTATTAAACTCAAAGATATTAAAAATGGAGGGTATAGAAAATTTTCTGACCGTCCACCTATGGGAAGGCGGCGCATGAGGCTCACACACAAAAAGTGGCGCGTGAGTATGGCTATTTTGTTTTAATTTTTGCATTGTCATCCCTGGCGGCATGTGGGGGCACGTGAAACACTCTTTTCTGCTGAAATTTTTATGCAAATAAACATTTTATTTATTTTTATTTTTCTATAATTTATAATTTATTTTTCTGCATTGAAAACATTTTTATTGGTTATCAAAACAATAAATTGTTTGGAAATTACAAGAAAATATTTTTCAGTCTAGAAAATTCTTAAAAATTTTTATATAAGTCTAAAAAATTATTTTGGATTTTTCTATGAATTTTAATTTATTTTTTGGAGTCAAAAAATTATTACTTATTGACTTATAATCAATAAATTATTAAAAAATTAGGGAAAATCAGTTTTTGGTCTAGAAAATTCTGAAAAAAAAAATTGTGGGACTAGAAAATAATATTTCTTAATTTTAGCTATCTGAATATAAATTGTTTATAATATTTTGATTTTATGCTCATTTTTTATGTTTGAAAATTTTGTTTTTTCAATATAAAAAAATTAATTAGAATTTGAACATATTTTCTGAAACAAATACTTTTGAAATTTATTATAATATTATGGTTGGATATGTGTCAACCTAATATTATTCCCACTTTCAAGATAATGGTGATATTTGGATACAATGTTGGAGCTCTCCAGGAAAGAGTTAGAGTATTGAGAAGTTTAAAACAATTGATGAAGTCAAGTCAAATATTGTTTTATAAGAATGACACAACTCATATTTTATTAGATCATTTGGAGATCATCAAAGTACAAGTACATCGGAACTTCTTGAATTAGGTCTTTTTTTTTTGGAATGATGACTTATATATTTTAAGAAATTCTTTGCTTCCTTATTGGGATAAAGTGATTGATGAGATGATTGTCGAAGAGAAAATATGATTCTTGATAACGTGAGGTCCTATATTAATAGAAGCGTGAAGGTCAAGAATCTAGAGATCCAAAATGAAGAAAAACTATCTCTTAGTATAGATAGCACTACCCCACATGTTATAAGAAGATTTTTTTCTCCTAAGGATAGACAATCCAATAGGATAGTGAATTGATTACTCGAATGGACATGTTATGAAATAATGAATTTACATGTTTTCTCTTTTGCACTATGGTTGTCCGATAGAACTATGATTTTGTTATAGAGAAACTTTTTTTTGATTTAATATAAAGTTTCTTTTGAATATATGTGGAAAATGATTATTGATTAATATGATCATAAACGCAAAAGACAATGGGGTCCCTTGATTAAAAATTTGGATTGGTTGAATTTAATTTACTCTCATCCAAGATTAAAATATTATTTAAATATTTTTTGTATTTAAATTAAAATTTTGGATTGGTAGAATTTGAGTAATTCTCATCTAGAATTATAATATTATTTAAATACTTTATGTATTTAAATGAAAAATTTTAGCTTAGAAGAATCTGAGTAATTCTCACCTAAAATTTATAGAATTTTATAACTTTAAATTAAACTTGTGATAGTGATAAATTAAGATCATAGATGATGATTGAGAATCTAGTGAATTTTCGATTTTATACCTAATGTTGACCTGTTATGGATATTAATCTTGAAGTACAAGATTACATGTATGATATGAACATTTGTACATATGTCTACCCTCTTAAAAAACCTAAACCATAGTATTAAAGGCTATTATTATGGGTTTAAATAGAAGTGACAAATTAAATGGTAATGATCATGAGATATGACGCCATAAAATTTGAAATGTATTAAAAGAACAAAATGTTTTGGAAGGCATCAAGTATGTCATGTAGGACCTTGGAGTAGGCAAAGCTGCCCAGTAGAGGAGAGAACTAGATGCTAACCAGATATAGAATAGGATAGATTTTTAACTACTCGAGTGACTCTAGTTAGTTTCATGATTGATAACATAATATCTGAGTGTGAACGTTCATGACATTTGGGTATACCTCAGAGAGAAACATAAAAGTATCGGTGACTCATCTTAGACAATTGACCATAAAATTTGATACCTATAAAAGGCCAAGTGGTCACAGTATCAAACGGTTTTTAAGGGTCATATCTAACATGATTAGAGAGTAGGAGTTAGCTAGTCATATCCTCTTCAATGAATAGAAAATTCAAATCTTGATCCGATTCTTTCCTACCAAGTGAGAGTATCTGAAAGTCAATTTGATTCACAATAATAGTATAAAAACTTTTTCGAACGTTGCTTGTCACATCAAGCTTAAGATGAGCAGATTTGTGTTGCAAGATTCGTAGCTGATACTTTTGTAATAGAATTTAAGTTTCAAAAGAATTTCAAACTCTAAGTGTAAGAGGAATTGCAATATAAAGAACAAAGGAAAGGAGATTGTAAACGGATCACAAAAGAATAACTCCAGATATAAGAACTGACTAAGAGATATTTGTGGATTTTTATCGAGTGCCTTCTAGTAAAAGATAGATCTATGTGAAGAACAATGTAAGAGTGAATATTAGAGGAGCTGATACTTGTAAACTATAGTTACGAAATGGTCGAACTATCATTCTATATGATATTTTCTATGTATCAAAAATTTGACGGAATTTTATCTATTTTTGTTCTTTTGAAATTTGGCTATATTTTGAACTTTCAAAGATATAGAGTTGATTTGTATATAAATGACAATTATATTGATTCTGGATAATTTGTAAATGGTTTTATCATTTTGCTAATATTGATGATATGACATGATATGTTAGAGTTGATCACATTAGGGCAAGATAAGGTGAATCAATTTGTGAGAGCAAAACAATTGAGTTCACTCATAAAAGTTGATTTAACAATGTGTGAACATTATCTTCCCAACAGAATGACAAAAAAAAACTATTTGAAAAAGCCATACAGCCTAAATTTTCATTGCGTTTAATCCATTGAGACATTCGTGGTCCAATAAGCGTGAAGGCTAGATATAAAATTTCATATTTCATTATGTTTATTAATGATTTCACATATTTGACTATATCTATTTGATTTCTCAGAAGTATAAAGCATATGAATGCTTTAAACGTTATATAAACAAGGTAGAGAATCAGAAGGATAGATGTCGTGAATATTTATCAGATCAATTTAAGAATCTTAGTAATGAATAAGTTATAATCCGACATTTGACCATTCCCTATATACCTCAGTAGAGTGGTATTATAGTAAGAAAGAATAAAATATTGTTAGATATGACAAGATAAATGATGGCGCAAGTTAATTTGTTGATTTCCTTTTGGGAAGATTCCTTATTGACTGTGACTTTTATTTTTTTTTTTAAAAAAAAGGTGCTTTCAAGGTCAGTACCAACAACATTATATGAACTTTGGACTAGTAGAATGTCATGTTTGAATGACCTCAAAACTCGGAGATTGGTAGTATATATTTAAAAACTTTTTCTAATAAGTTTAGAAAATTGGGTCCATGTGGAAGTAAAAAGTATTTTTATAAGATATTTCGACCAGTTTGAAAGTTAAGCATTCATTGGTAAACAAGTTGATGGTACTGTAGCATAAATTAGATTATGGATATCGCAATTCTGGAGATTAAATTTCCTAGCTTAGGTGACTTAAAGGACAAAGAGCATTTTTATCAAAATTAGTTAATTCAGATTGTGGCTTTGTCTATTACGGATTGTTGGAATGAAGTTGATCCCAGTATGAGGGATTTGAATTTTAGCGATCCCTTAGTTTACAAAATCAAAAAAAAAAATATTAGGAAACTGGTGCCCAAGTTTCATTTTAAAGATTGTTGGGCACACATTTATTATTTCTCCAGAAAATGAAGAAGAGTCTAAGAACGTAGATGACACTCTATCTTATCCCACCAATGGTGAATGGAAAGGCAATGGAAGAATGAATTGGAGTCAATAAGGTCCAATCATATTTGGGAATTGATTGAACTTCTACTAAGACAGATAGAACAATTGAGAGGTAAAAGGCACAACTGGTAGCAAAAGGTAACAATCAGTAAAATAATGTTAATTATAAGGAAACTTTTTGCCGATAGTAAAATTTATCTCTATTTATATACGGTAGGCAATAGTGGCCAATTTGTATTTGGAATTACATCAGATGGATGTAAAGATTATCTTTCTCAGTGGTGAACTTGAGAAAGAAGTTTAGTATAACCAGAGAGTTTTATTATTAAAGGCCAAGAAGACAAAGTTAGTAAATTGAATAGATCAATTTATAGTCTTAAACAGTCTTCGAGATAATGGTGTGTAAGATTTCACATAGTTGTAATCTGTTATGATTTCGTCAT
Organism: Dillenia turbinata; assembly: GCA_037126225.1. NCBI lineage: Eukaryota > Viridiplantae > Streptophyta > Magnoliopsida > Dilleniales > Dilleniaceae > Dillenia > Dillenia turbinata. The sequence goes on from JBAMMX010000009.1 coordinate 17,962,027, forward strand.
GATAGACGAAAACCATTATATCTATGTTAAGAAATCCGATGACAAATTTGTAATTCTATTCCTATATATTGATGATATATTGTTAGTTGCGAATGATAAATAATTTGTCCTTCAAATCTTGCAATGGTTGTCTTCTAATTTTAAGATGAATGATATAGGTAAGGCAAATTGGGAATTGAATTCTAGAAAAATCATTCCAAGAGATTACTGGAATTATCTCAAGAGTCTTATATTATAAAGGCTCTAAAACAATGTAAGTTAAAAACTGCAAACCTATTGATATTTCTGTGACAGTAGGAGATAGTTCAAGAGATGGCATATACCCTAAAACTCCTAATAAATAGATGAAGTATCTAGGGTACTGTATTCTAGTACAATTGAAAACTTGAAGTATGTTATGACGTGTACTCGTTCTGATATTTGTCATGCTATGGGATTTGGTCGGCTGGTGTTTGTTCAATCTAGGGAAGAATGATTGGATCGCTGTGAAAAGGATGTTGGGATACTTGAATAGGACTGTAGATTATTTCCTTCATTATTAAGAAAATGATCTAATATTAAAACATACACGAATGCTGATTAGGGAGGAGATTTGCATGAGAGAAAATCTATTTCTGGTTATATTTGCTTGCTCAATGATAGCGCTATTTCATGGAGAAGTAAAAAACAAACATGTATATCACTTTCTATGATGGAAGCAGAATTTGTGATCAGTGCTTCCATAGTTTAAAAAAGAGTTTGGTTCAGTAGATCTTGTAATATTTTAGGAGTAGTAAACAATTCAGTAAGAGTTTGATGATTTATTATGACAAGCGGTTAGCTATTGTTTACACATAAAACTCCAAATATCATGGCAAAATCAAAAATATTTACAAAGATCAATCTTGTCAAATACATGATTGAAAAAAGGGAAATAACACAGAAGTATATGACTATGCATTTGGTGGTAGCTGGTTCTTTTAAGAAACCTATAGCTAAAGACATGTTTATGAAACATGTTAAAGAATATGGGTTGCATAGATTGTGATAGTATTTATTACTGTGATTATGATTGTGATCATATACAAAGAGTATATATGATGTAATGCTCATATTTGATTCAATTTGGATTATATCTTTGTATCCAAAATTCTTATATCCAAGATTAAAAGTATGTCGGGCAAGTTTTGAGATTGGCTCTCTCGCACGAATAGTCGCCTCCAATGTCTATGTGATATATAGAGATAAGTGTGTTAATTTGTAGTGGATTAACACACATATAAATTGTCTTAGTTAAGTATTAAGATGAGAATATCAGTTATATATACTAAACATATGGTAATCGAAATAAATTCTATTAAACTTGTCAAATAGCTAGGTGTGGGTTTTTTCTTGATGTTGTGAGATTTTAAGGGACTTGTAAAAAGGAAAACTCAGATCAAGTGTTGTGTACACTTGGACTGAGACTTGTACAATGCCTTATTTTACACAAGAAGACATACACTTTCAAATAGAAAAGAAAGCATCGTAGCACATTTTTCAAACTATGTGTGCTTATGTAACCAAATGAGTAATGAGATGGTACATCTCTCTTTATCTCATTGTGTCCATCTCATTCTGTGAGACTCAAAGGTTTGTATTTAACCTCAATTTATACCCGTAGAACGTTTGTCTCTCTTTTGAAATTTTATTTTAGTTTTATTACTTTAACATGTCACTAAGAAATCATGGATGATTTGGTTTGGCAGTGCATATCTAGGAAAACAACTAAAATAAAGTTGGAAGTTAGTGGTACAAAAGGAAGACTATCGTTGACCGATACATTACTTTGTATTCACAGACAGATCAATTATGTTTATGACTTAATATTTGGAGACGTAATCGTGAATACATGATTGGATTAGAGTCAAGTATGCTCTTACTTTATTTTGAAAGATGAGAGATATATTGACTAGATCAAGTAAAAGAGGTCTAGGGTATAGCGAGATACGATATCCTCATCACCACTTTAACGATGAGATACTATATATCTTTAACTGGTATATAGTTCTAGAACTTTTTGTATTCTTATGATCACACGATCCTAGTGCTTATATGAGATTGGTGATGTTCAATTGTAATGATCAAGCTGTATGCGGTTCTAGCCCCTTACATGTGGTGTGTTATTAAACAACAAAAAATAAATTAACTTACTTCACTAAATACTAGCATAAAATGAGTAAGGTTGTCTTCTCATGGAATGGTGGATTTACTTTTTTTAAGGAAATAAAAATAAAACATAAAAATATGGAGATTTAAAAAATTAACTAAAAATAAACAATTCAAAATTAAAAGAATAAAAACTAATGGAAATCAATTTTTTAGTCAAAAGAATTATTTCTACCTTGATGTACTTGATTGATCATTGATATAAAAATTACTCAACATTATGTAAATAAATTGATTATAGTCGTTAAATATCATGAAACGACCAATCTTTCTTTATTTTTTTGATAATCAAGGTACCACCATTAATTATTTTCTTAATCAAAAGACAACTCAAGAGACTCTCACTGGATTTAGTGTTTCAACAACTATAAGATCTGGAGAGACCTAATTCTAAAAATAAATTCAATCATGAATGATTATCTAATCTCTAGACATAAATTAAATCACTTGCGAGACCATAAAACTATGCAATCATTACATTTTTAAAAACAAACAAACTTGTCATTTTAAATGGTTGTAGACTATTTTCAGGTTATCAAATATAGGTCTCTATTCAATAAATTTAAAATAATCATAAACATTAGGGTATGGAGATTAAATAAATATTTACAAAATATTGAGTCAATAACCTCATTGAGATATCACAATCTTCATCCATCAAAGTTTCAATAGCTCTTCAACTAAAAAATAAAAAAAAAAATAGAATGAAGTTATGTAGAAATAAAAAGCTAAGAAAAAAGAAAAAAAATAAATTTTGGAGAAAGAAAACACTATTCACGTCCCCCAAAGTGGAAGAGAAAAACAAAAAGTGAGTTTTTTTTAGGAATTACAATGAATGAATCTTTTAATAAAAGTATATTTCCTATTTTAAATGAAAATCTTCCTAAATCTCACAACTACTAAAAGAAATAACTTAAATAAAATATTATAATTGGTTTGAAAAAGATAACTTATTAAAAGATACAATTCTAATAAATTTCAAATAAAGAAAATTCCTAAAAGATAAAAGTCTTAAAAATTGACTTTCCAAAATTTATCCCAAAATATTATGAATAAATCAATTATCTTGAGAATTTTCAATGCTCCCAAATTAGGCTTAAATTTTCTTGAATTTTCTCGCAAACAAGAAGAAAATAATATTGACTTGGCCTCTAGAAAATTCTGTTCTAGTGATCCGCGTGCCCACATACTAATGAAAAAGTATTTATGTCCACTTTTTCATTCCTTGTGTAATTGCTCCAAATTGACTCTTTTTTTTAAGTCTCTTCCATCACTCCTAGCATATCAATTATCATAAAACATAATAATTAATGTAATATTTATTTAAAAATCAAGTAAAATAAACTATAATTATTATACTAATTCATAAACATAATAATTATAATACTTGTTCTCAAGTATTCCTAATTCAAATAAAACTAAAACTGCTGTAATCAACCTATTTTTCTTTCAAACTACCAAACCAACATATGCCACAAGAGTTAAATTAGAAAAATAATCAAAACAATAAATACTTCACAATATTTCGTATAAAAACGACTATTACAAATCTCAACAACTCCTTATGAAATCAAAACTACAAGATTCAATATTTCTCTCCAAAGGTTCACTCAAAATGGGGTGTAGAATATATATATCACTCAAATCAACATATTAAAATTGACATTATTATATGGTTACAAATATATCAAATCTCCACTATTTAAAAATTTGAATTCCATGAACAGTCTAAAAGTCTTTCATTTAGTTGTAATGGGGTTACAGTTAAGGGTAGGATAAAGAGTATATTTATAGGGTTAAAACTACCAGAGGTAATATGTAACTAACTACACAAGTTTTCCAACATTTACCAATTTTGCCTCAAATAACAGCATTAAAAAAAATGGCTCCTTACTGTCCACATGCTCTTTGTCAACAATTCTCTAATTTCCATGAATGAGAGGTAAATGATTAGAACTTCAACAATTTGCAACATTTTTTTCTTTCTTTTTGACTTTTCATTTTTTCTTTTTTTCTTTTTTTTTTAAACAATCCTCAAACAAAGAATAGCTGAAAATAAAATCAAGTGTCTTCATTTCTTGTGTAATCACAAAATTCATTTTTCATATCATATCATAGAAATATCAATATCAAAATTCCATTTATCATCTTTCCTTTAGGACAAACAAATAATAAAAACTATGCAATTAATTATATATGCCTTTGACATAAAGGTTTGAAACGAATGCCAAAATAAAATGGTAGATATTGTATTAAGGGGTTATAAAAGGAAAATAAGTTTTAGACTCAACTTGGTTAACTAAAGGGATCACAAAAGCAAGGTAGGGATTTTTACGAAAATCAAAAGGGGATAAAACCTAAGTGCCTTTATCATTTCAATGCATGAAATTCTAAAATGTGATCTCAAAATGCATAATAAAGTAAGTTCTAGAATGACCAATCTAAGTGTGATAATCACTCATCAAGAAAAATAATCACAAGTATAAAGAATAAATTTGGTCGCTTTAGGCTCAAAATCTCAGTTTTAAATGGAGTTTGTGTCAAATTTTGCATGTTTATCTTCAAAAAAACTATTAAAGACATGAATAGTCATTACAAGTACAAAAACTGTTGACATGAGCCATTTTTTTATAAATATTCAGCCAACCAAATAACACACATCAATTTAGAAAGTTCAAAATTTTTTTATTTTTTATTTTTTTGTTTTTTTAATTAACTAAAATGAAGCGAAATTTAAGTTATTGTAGAAAAACAAACATATTACCATAAACAAAAGTATCAAATATTCTCCACACCTAAATCACACATTGTCCCCAATATATGCTAAGTGAGAGAGACAAAGAAAAAATAATAAATAAATAAAATCCATTTCAAATAAAAGCAAAAAATAAAAAGATAAAGTAAAAAACAAGACTTCCCTAGAGTGGAGTGGTGAATTAAGAGTTAAATCCAATAAGTCCTATTTTGGATAGTAGTGAACTTTGTGCAAGGCATGGGCACGCCTTAATGCTAGAGTGTTTCTGTCCAGATGTTGAAAGTGAGTCGAATTGGGCAGAAATTAAAGACCGTTAAGGCTTGGGCATGCCTTAACGATAGAGCACTTCTGGTCATAAAATTTTACAACCTTTATTCACCTAAAAAAATCAAAATCAAATCTAAATCAAACTAAATAAATATAAAATAAAAATTATAAAAGAAAAAATTGAGTTGCCTCCCAATAAACGCCTTTGTTTAATATCTTTGACTTGACATTGTCTCCTTATTTCAATCTCGTTCAAAGACGGGTCCGATCTATTTAGACTTCAACTTACCTAGCATGAACTTCAATTTTGAATTAAAGTGGAAGACTCTAAGGCCTACCATGGATTGTTTCCGATATAAGAGTTTGTCAGCAAGAAATTTGTGCTATTATGTAACCTTATCCGTCACGTTTTCCTTAAACACAAAATCAAATTCATCTTGCACAAAATTATCATAAACAATGAAGTCCACAATGCTATTAAAAAATATATATTTAAAATCAATTGAATGCTTTATAGCCTCAAAAATATTAAAGGTAGCAAGTTTACCATCAAAATCAAGAGTTAAATATCTAAATTTGCATCAATTTTTGTTTTGACTGTTTTCATGAATGGTCTTGATACTTGCCTTATTGCTTCCAAGAGTGGAATGTTGATCTCTATCTTTTGGAAAATTTTTAAGATTTCTTTCTCTTCCACCTCTTTCTTTGATTGTGTAAACCTACCAGGAAAAGGAGGTAAAATCAAAATTTTAATCTTGAAGGTGTCGGTTTCTTCTCTTACCTTCATTGCCAATTCATTCGATACTGATGATTTCTTTATTTTTTCAATTTCCTTTTCTTTTTCAGCTTTTGTTGAATCATCTTACATTTTTTCTCCATTTTTGAGCACCATAGCAGTCACATTCTCTCTCAGGTTGATCTCCACTTGGGAGGGTTGTTTCCCATGATATTTCTCCCATCAACTCATAGTCGCCACCAACTGTGACACATAATTCTCCAAATTCTAGATACTGGTTCTTGTCTCACATTGAAATCATTGGTTTTCCTATTAAATTAATTGAGAACTGTTAGCTAAACTTTTAACAATCTCTTCTAAAGATGTATCTTGATTCAAAAAGGGTTACTAAGATTAAAATAGTGGTCAAACTTGTGATTGTTGTTGGAACCCTTATTATCAATTTCCATACTTGAATATTGGTTGATTTCTCTGTCCTTGGTTGTAGGTGTTTGAATATAAGTCATCATGAAGAATAGGACTCTTATCAATTGGTTGATCCACCTCTGAAAAAATTCAACAAGTTTTGACCAATTGTCTTTGTCTTATAACAAATTTTTCCACAAGAGATATTAATACCTCTAATTTTTTATCAATTGAAGAAATACTTACCTTATTGACATTTCTTGAAACATCTTGCCATATTCTAAATTATTTGGGAGTCTCAATATTAGAAAAATCAATACAAAAAGAATGTTCATTAACATTAGAGGTTAATGACTCCTTTAAATTCTTTTGGTCAACCATGTTCGAGTGTTTAAAGCCCTTCTCTTCTATGTCATTAACAAACTTCTAGTAAGTTCACTACAAGGGTTAGTCTCAAAAACAAGGAAAACATAAAAATTAAAAGAAATAAATCACTTGGCACCGCTCTCCGGCAACGGAGCCAAAATTTAGTGTGTCATCAAATAATCAAAATAAATTAACATATTTCACTAAATAGTAGTATAGAGTGAGTAAGATCATCTCCTCAGAGAATAGTGGATTTACTTCTTTTAAGGACATAAAAATAAAATTATAAAAATATGGGGATTTAGAAAATTAACTAAACTAATTAACCAAAAATAAAGAATTCGAAATTAAAAGAATAAAAACTAATGAAAAATCAATTTTCTAGCTAAATGAATCATTTCCACCTTGATGTACTCAATTAATCATTGATGCAAAAATTACATAATATCATGTAAATAAATTGGTTATAGCCGTTAAATATTATGAAATGATCAATCTCTCCTTACTTTTTCGGTAATTAAGGTACCATTCTTAATTATTTTCCTAATCGAAAGATAGAACAAGAGACTCGCATTAGATTTAGAGTTTTAACAGCTTTAAGATCTAAAGAAATCCAATTATAATCAATAAATTATATCTATTTATATTAGATTATCTAATCTCTTGTCATAAGTTAAATTACTTGAAATGCCATAAAACTATACCAATCACCACGTTATTAAAAACAAACAAACTTGTTATTTTTAAATGGTTGTAGATTATTCTCAAGTTATCAAATATAGGTCTCGATTCAATAAATCTAAAACAATCATAAAAAATAGGGTATAGGAATCAAATAAATATTTACAAAATATTGAGCCAATAACCTCATTTAGATTACACAATCTTAATCCATCAGGGTTTCAATAACCTTTCGACAAAAAAAAAATAGAATGAAGTTATGGAGAAATAAAAAGTTAAGAAGAAAGAAAAAAATAAATTTTGGAGAAGGAAAACACTATTCACGTCCCCTAAAGGGGAAGAGAAAAACAAAATTTGAGTTTTTTTTAAGGAATTATAATGAATGTATCTCTTAATAGGAGTAGATCTCCTATTTTAATGAAAATCTTCCTAAATCTCACTAATTAATAAAAGAAATAACTAAAAATAAAATATTCTAATTGGTTTGAAAAAGATAATTTACTAAAAGATGAAACTCTAATAAATTTCAAATAAAGAAAATTCCTAAAATATAAAAGGTCTTGAAAATTGACTTTTCAAAATTTATCCCAAATATTAGGAATAAATTAATCATCTTGAAAATCATCAATGCTCCCAAATTAGACTCAAATTTTCTTGAATTTTTTGCAAACAAAAAGGAAATAATGTTGACTTAGCTTCAAGAAAATTCTGCAATTGTGTCCCTTCAGTAAAAGGGATACTTTAAACCAAAAGAAAAAAAAATAGCATTGTTTGCATATACTTTTCAGTAAAAGGGGTACTTTAAACCAAAAGAAAAAAAAAATAGCATTGTTTACATATACTTATTTGGTTACAAACCATGACCATCACAAAGAGAACCTAATGAACATGCACCAGGTAGGGGTCGAACCTACGACTTTTTGCTTAGGAAACAGATGCTCTATCCACTGAGCTACAGGCGCAGAATGATTATTGTCGAGATATAAAGCATTTTGAATATAAATTTGAAAAAATAATAATTGCGACGGAAAAATAAATTTCAATTTTGAAACAACCTCTAAAATTGAAATTACATTTTTGTTATTTTCTCGATATGATCGGATGAAGACTTGTGTCAACCTTTAAAATGATTAATCCAACCAACCACAAACTACAAGAACACAATTGGAAACCCTTCGATTAGAGGTATAAAACTTCTATTCACAATCTTCTTGAATGTGAACGAGAAATAAGTCTCTCTTGTTCTTTTATGTCCCTTCAGTAAGGGGGATACCTTTAAATAACTCTTTTAAATTATAATTATTGTATTAAACACTAGCCACACATTAGGGCATAGTGAGAGAGAGAGAGAGGTATATTGCATTCAACTTTTATGGTATTTCTCAATTAGGGGCTTGATCCTTTCTTTCAATTATTGACTATTGAAATTATGTGATTGAAGGTGAAAAAAAGAGCGAATAAGAAAATGTTGTATCATTCTATGTATTTTGAACTACGCTGAAACTATATAAACGTCAAGAATTAAACCTCAATAGAGGTCTAGATTCAAAATAATGGAGTAACACTTAAAAATTTGTTTTACTTATTTGGTCACAATCCATCAAAAAGAGAACCTAATTAACATGCCACGTAGGGGTTGAACCCTACAGCTTTCTGCTAAGGAAACAGATACTCTATCCACTGAGCTACAAGCGTCGGATGATTGTTGTTAAGATAAAAATCATTTCAAATATAAATTGGAAAAATAATAAGTGCATTAGCAAAATGTGAATTACGATTTTGAAACAACCTCTAAGATTGAAATTATATTTTTGTTATTTCCTTGATATGATCTGATAAAGACTTTTATCAACCTTTAAAATGATAAATCCAACCAACCACAATCCACAAAAAGGAACACAATTGAAAACCCTTCAAGAAGAGGTATAAAACAACTATCTAGAGTCCTCCTGAATGTGAATGGGAAATAAGTCTCTCTTACTCTTTTTTGTCCCTTTGTAAAAGGGATACTTTAAAACAAAAGAATAAAATTTTAGCATTCTATGCATATACTTATTTGGTCATAGACCATGACCATCACAAAGAGAACCTAATGAACACGTGCTAGATAGGGGTCAAACTTATGACTTTCTGCTTAGAAAACAAAAGCTCTATCCACTGAGCTAAAGGTACTGGATGATTATTATTGAGATATAAAATCTTCTGAATATAAATTTAGAAAAAATAATAAGTGCATTGAAAAAAATAAATTTCAATTTTGAAACAACCTCTAAAAATTGAAATTACATTTTTGCCATTTCCTTGATATGATTGGATGAAGACTTGTGTTAACCTTTAAAATGATAAATCTAAATAACTACAAGCCACAAGAAGGGGCACAATTGAAAACCCTTTGATTAGAGGTATAAAACTTCTGGGAAATAAGTCTCTCTTGCTCTTTTATGTCCCTTTCGTAACAGGGATACCTTTAAGTAACTCTTTTAAAGTATAATTATCGTATTAAATGCTATCCATACAATAGTGCAGAGTGAGAGAGAGAGGTGCATTGCACTCAACTTTTATGGTCTTTCTCAATTAAAGCCCGATCCTTTATTTCAGTTATTGACTATTGAAATTATGTGAATGAAGATGACAAAAAATAGAGTGAATGAGAAAATATTGTATTATTCAGTGTATTTTGAATTACACTGAAAGTATATATATACGTCAAGACTCAAACATCAACATAGGTCTAGATTCAAACCATAATAGAGTAACACTCAAAAATTTGTTTATTCAAACCATATCAGAGTAACACTTAAAATTTTATTTTACTTATTTGGTCACAATCCATCACAAAGAGAACCTTATGAGCACGCACCTGGTAGGGATCAAACCTATGACTTTCTGGTTAGGAAACAGACACTCTATCCACTGAGCTACAAGCACTGGATGATTATTATTGAGATGAAAAGCATTTGGAATATAAATTGGAAAAATAATAAGTGCATTGGAAAAGTGAATTCCAATTTTGAAACAACCTCTAAGATTGAAATAGCATTTTTGCTATTTCCTTTATATGATCCGATGAAGGCTTCTATCAACCTTTAAAATGATAAATCCAACTAACCACAATCCACAAGAAGGAGCATAATTGAAAACCCTTCAAGATCAAATATAAAAGATCTATCCAAAATCCTCCTGAATGTGAATGGGAAATAAGTCTTTCTTACTCTTTTGTGTCCCTTCAATAAAAGGGATACTTTCAAACAAAAGAAAAAGAGTTTTAGCATTGTATGCATATACTTATTTGGTCACAGACCATGACCATCAAAAGAGAACTTGATGAACATACGCCAAGTGCGGGTCGAACCTATGACTTTCTACTTAGGAAGAGTTACATGCACTGGATGATTATTGTTGAGATGTAAATCATTTTGAATATAAATTTTAAAAAATAAATTCCAACTTCAAAACAACCTACAAATTAAAATTACATTTTTGTTATTTCCTTGATATAATCGGATAAAAACTTGTGCTAACATTTAAAATGATAAATCCAACCAACCACATATCACAAGAAGGGGTACAACCCTTCGATTAGAGGAATAAACTTCAATTCATGGTCCTCCAAAACGTGAATGGGAAATATGACTCTGCTGCTCTTTTATATCCCTTTAGTAAGAGGGGTAACCTTTAATTAACTCTTTTCAAAGTATAATTATTGTATTCCATGTTAGCCGCACATTAGGGAATAGTGAGAGAGAGAGAGAGTTGCATTGCATTCAACTTTTATGGTCATTCACAATTAGGGCCCTAATCCTTTCTTTCAATTATTGACTATTGAAATTATGTGATTGAAGGTGAAAAAAAAATAGAGCGAATGAGAAAATGTCGTATTATTCAATATATTTTGAATTACACTGAAACTATGTATATATACGTTGAGACTCAAATCTCAGTAGAGGTCTAGATTCAAACCATAATAAAGTAATACTCAAAAATTTGCTTTACTTATTTGGTCACAATGTATCATAAACAGAACCTGATGAACACGCCCCAGGTAGGGGTCGAACCTACTACTTTCTGCTTAGGAAACAGACGCTCTATCCACTGAGCTACAAGCGCTGGATGATTATTGTTGAGATGAAAAGTATTTGGAATATAAGTTGGAAAATAATAAGTGTGTTGGAAAAGTGAATTCCGATTTTGAAACAACCTCAAAGATTGAAATTACATTTTTGCTATTTCCTTGATATGATCTAATAAAGACTTCTGTCAACCTTTAAAATGATAAATCCAACCAACCACAGTCCACAAGAAGGAGAACAATTGAAAACCCTTCAAGAACAAGTATAAAACATCTATCCACAGTCCTCCTGAATGTGAATGGGAAATAAGTCTCTCTTACTCTTTTGTGTCCCTTCAGTAAAAGGGATACTTTAAAACAACCTAATGAACACGCACCAAGTAGGGGTTGAACCTACGACTTTCTACTTAGGAAACATACGCTCTATCCACTGAGCTACAGGCGCTGGATGACTATTGTTGAGATGTATAGCATTTTGAATATAAATTTAAAAAAATAATAAGTGTGTTGGAAAAAAAAATTTTAATTTTGAAACAACCTCTAAAATTGAAATTATATTTTTGCTATTTCTTTGATATGATTGGATGAAGACTTCTGTTAACTTTAACAAACCACAAGAAGGGGCACAATTGAAAACCCTTTGATTGGTCCTCCTAAACATGAATGGGAAATATGTCGCTCTTGCTCTTTTATGTCCCTTCAATAAGAGGGATACCTCTAAATAACTCTTTTAAAGTATAATTATTGTATTAAATGCTAGCCACACATTAGGGCATTGTGAGAAAGACAAAGAGACAGAGAGAGTGAGAGAGAGAGAGAGATGTGCATTGTATTCAACTTTTGTGGTCTTTCTCAATTAGGGGCCTGATCTTTTCTTTCAATTATTGACTATTGAAATTATGTGATTGAAGGTGAAAAAAAATAGAGCGAATGAGAAAATGTTGTATTATTTGGTGTATTTTGAATTACACTAAAACTATATATATACCTCGAGACTCAAAGCTCAATAGAGATCTAGAATTAAACCATAATAAAGTAACACTCAAAATTTGTTTTACTTATTTGGTCATAATCCATCACAAAGAGAACCTGAAGAACACGTGCCAAGTAGGGGTTGAACCTATAACTTTTTGCTTAGGAAACAGATGCTCTATCCACTGAGCTATAGGCACTAGATGATTATTGCTGAGATGAAAAGCATTTTGAATATAAATTGGAAAAATAATAAGTGCATTGGAAAAGTGAATTTTGATTTTGTAACAACCTTTAAGATTGAAATTACATTTTTGCTATTTCCTTGATATAATCTAATAAAGACTTCTGTCAGCCTTTAAAATAATAAATTCAACCAATTACAATCCACATGAAGGAGCACAATTGAAAACCCTTTAAGAAGAGGAAAATTTTTTTGATATAATTCGGATAAATAAGATTCATAGTATCCTTTTTGTTGAGTCCTTGAAATTAGAACAAAAAATCTATCAATTTGATAGAGAATCATTATCAAAAGAAACCGATCATTTTTTAACCTTAATCAATAAATTTTCGATATAATCAAGTTTCAATTTTAATAATTTTTATTTATTTCTAAAACATCTATCCACTGTCCTCCTGAATGTGAATGGGAAATAAGTCTCTCTTACCCTTTTGTGTCCCTTCAGTAAAAGGGATACTTTAAAACAAAAGAAAAAAGTTTTATCATTGTATGCATATACTTATTTGGTCATAGACCATGACCATCTCAAAGAGAACCTAATGAACACACTCACCAAGTAGGGGTTGAATATACAACTTTTTGCTTAGGAAACAAACGCTCTATCCATTGAGCAACAAGTGCTGGATGATTACTGTTGAGATGTAAAGCATTTTGAATTTAAATTTGAAAAAATAATAAGTGTGTTGAAAAAATAAATTTCAATTTTGAAATAACGTCTAAAATTGAAATTACATTTTTGTTATTTCCTTGATATGATCGGATGAAAACTTATGTCAACCTTTAAAATGATAAATCCAACCAATCACAGACTACATGAAGAGGCACAATTGAAAACCCTTCGATTAGAGGTATAAAACTTTTATTCACAGTCCTCCTGAATGTGAACAAGAAATAAGTCTCTCTTGCTCTTTTATGTCCCTTCGGTAAGAGGGATACCTTTAAATAACTCTTTTAAAGGATAATTATTGTATTAAACACTGGCCACACGTTTGGGCATAGTGAGAGAGAGAGTGTGTATGTGTGTGAGAGAGAGAGAGGTGCATTGCATTCAACTTTTATTATCTTTCTCAGTTAGGGCCTGATCCTTTCTTTCAGTTATTGACTATTAAAATTTTCTGAATGAAGATGACAAAAATAAAGCGGATGAGAAAATATTGTATTATTCAGTGTATTTTGAATTACACTGAAAGGATATATATACATCAAGACTCAAACGTCAATAGAGGTCTAGATTCAAACCATAATAGAGTAACACTCAAAAATTTGTTTATTCAAATCATAATAGAGTAACACTCAAAAAGTTATCTGGTCACAATCCATCAAAAAGAGAACCTTATGAACACGCGCTAAGTAGGGATCGAATCTACGACTTTCTGCTTAGGAAACAGACGCTCTATCCACTGAGCTACAAGCACTGGATGATTATTATTGAGATGAAAAGCATTTAGAATATAAATTGGAAAAATAATAAGTGCTTTGGAAAAGTGAATTCCAATTTTCAAACAACCCCTAAGATTGAAATTACATTTTTGTTATTTCCTTAATATGATCCGATGAAGATTTCTATCAACCTTTAAAACGATAAATCCAACCAACCACAATCCACAAGAAGGAGCACAATTGAAAACCCTTCAAGATCAAGTATAAAAGATCTATCCATAATCCTCTTAAATGTGAATAGGAAGTGATTCTTTCTTACTCTTTTGTTTCCCTTCAGTAAAAGGGATACTTTAAAACAAAAGAAAAAGAGTTTTAGCATTGTATGCATATACTTATTTGGACACAGACCATGACCATCAAAAGAGAACTTGATGAACATGTGTTAAGTAGGGGTCGAACCTATGACTTTCTACTTAGGAAGAGTTACATGCACTGGATGATTATTGTTGAGATATATATCATTTTGAATATAAATTTTAAAAAATAAATTCCAACTTCGAAACAACCTTCAAATTAAAATTACATTTTTGTTATTTCCTTGATATAATCAGATGAAGACTTGTGCCAACATTTAAAATGATAAATCCAACCAACCACATATCACAAGAAGGGTTAAAACCCTTCGATTAGAGGTATAAAACTTCAATTCATGGTCCTCCAAAACATGAATGGTAAATATGTCTCTGCTGCTCTTTTATATCCCATTAGTAAGAGGGGTAACCTTTAAATAACTCTTTTCAAAGTATAATTCTTGTATTCTACGTTAGCCAGACATCAGGGAATAGTGAGAGAGAGAGAGAGAGCGAGAGGTACATTGCATTCAACTTTTATTGTCATTCATGATTAGGGGCCTAATCCTTTCTGTCAATTATTGACTATTGAAATTATGTGATTAAAGGTGAAAAAAATAGAGCAAATGAGAAAATGTTGTATTATTCAGTGTATTTTGAATTACACTGAAACTATATATATACGTTGAGACTCAAATCTCAATATAGGTCTAGATTCAAACCATAATAAAGTAATACTCAAAAATTTGCTTTTCTTATTTGGTCACAATGCATGAGAGACTCAAATCTCAATAGAGGTCTAGATTCAAACCATAATAAAGTAATACTCAAAAATTTGCTTTACTTATTTGGTCACAATGCATCACAAAGAGAACCTAATGAACACGCGCCAGGTAGGGGTCGAACCTACGACTTTCTGCTTAGGAAACAGACGCTATATCTACTGAGCTACAAGCACTGGATGATTATTGCTGAGATGAAAAGTATTTGGAATATAAATTGGAAAATAATAAGTGTGTTGGAAAAGTGAATTCTGATTTTGAAACAACCTCTAAGATTGAAATTATATTTTTGTTATTTCCTTGATATGATCTGATGAAGACTTCTATTAACCTTTAAAATGATAAATCAAACCAACCACAGTCCACAAGAAGGAGAACAATTGAAAACCCTTTAAGGACAAGTATTAAACATCTATCCATAGTCCTCCTGAATGTGAATGGGAAATAAGCCTCTTTTACTCTTTTGTGTCCCTTCAGTAAAAGGGATACTTTAAAGCAAAAGAAAAAAAGTTTTAGCATTGTATGCATATACTTATTTGGTCACAGGCCAGGACCATCACAAAGAGAACCTAATGAACACGCGCCAGGTAGGGGTCGAACCTACGACATTCTGCTTAGGAAACAGACGCTCTATCCACTGAGCTACAGGCGCTGGATGACTATTGTTGAGAAGTAAAGCATTTTGAATATTTTAAAAAATAATAAGTGTGTTGGAAAAATAAATTTCAATTTTGAAACAACCTCTAAAAGTGAAATTATATTTTAGCTATTTCCTTGACATGATTGGATGAAGACTTCTATCAACTTTAACAAACCACAAGAAGGGACACAATTGAAAACCCTTTGATTAGAGGTATAAAACTTCTATTCATGGTTCTCCCAAACATGAACGGGAAATATGTCTCTCTTGCTCTTTTATGTCCCTTCAATAAGAGGGATACCTTTAAATAACTCTTTTAAAGTATAGTTATTGTATTAGATGCTAGCCACAAATTAGTGCATTGTGAGAGAGAGAGACAGAGACAGAGACAGAGACAAAGAAACAGAGACAGAGAGAGTGAGAGAGAAAGAGGTGCATTGCATTCAACTTTTGTGGTATTTGTCAATTAGGGGTCTGATCCTTTCTTTCAATTATTGACTATTGAAATTATGTGATTGAAGAGGAAGAATATAGTACGAATGAGAAATTGTATTATTTGGTGTGTTTTGAATTACACTGAAACTATATATATACCTCAAGACCCAAACCTCAATAGAGATCTAGATTCAAACCATAATAAAGTAACACTCGAAATTTTGTTTTACTTATTTGGTCACAATCCATCACAAAGAGAACCTGATGAACACGCGCCAAGTAGGGGTTGAACCTATAACTTTCTGCTTAGGAAATAGACACTATATCCACTAAGCTATAGGCACTGGATGATTATTGTTGAGATGAAAAACATTTCGAATATAAATTGAAAAAATAATAAGTGCGTTGGAAAAGTGAATTCTGATTTTGAAACAACCTTTAAGATTGAAATTACATTTTTGCTATTTCCTTGATATGATCTAATGAAGACTTTTGTCAGCCTTTAAAATAATAAATCCAACCAATTACAATCCACCAAAAGGAGCACAATTGAAAACCCTTTGAGAAAAGGAAAATTTTTTTGATACAATTTGGCTAAATAAGATTCATAGTATTCTTTTTGTTGAGTCCTGAAAATTAGAGCAAAAAATCTATCAATTTTATAGAGAATCATTATCAAAAGAAATTGATCATTTTTTAACCTTAATCAACAAATTTTCAATAGAATCAAGTTTTAATTTTAAAAATTTTTATTTATTTCTAAAACATCTATCCACAGTCCTCCTGAATGTGAATGGGAAATAAGTCTCTCTTACTCTTTTGTGTCCCTTCAATAAAAAGGATATTTAAAAAAAAAGAAAAAAGTTTTATCATTGTATGCATATACTTATTTGGTCATAGACCATGACCATCTCAAAGAGAACCTAATGAACACATGCACCAAGTAGGGGTCGAACATACGACTTTTTGCTTAGGAAACAGATGCTCCATCAACTGAGCTACAAGCGCTGGATGATTATTGTTGAGATGTAAAGCATTTTGAATATAAATTTGAAAAAATAATAATTGTGTTGAAAAAATAATTTTCAAATTTTGAAACGTCTAAAATTGAAATTATATTTTTACTATTTCCTTGATATGATCGGATGAAGACTTGTGTCAACTTTTAAAATGATAAATCCAACCAATCACAAACTACATGAAGAGGCACAATTGAAAACCCTTTGATTAGAGGTATAAAACTTTAATTCACGGTCCTCCTGAATGTGAACAAAAAATAAGTCTCTCTTGCTCTTTTATGTCCCTTCGGTAAGAGGGATACCTTTAAATAACTCTTTTAAAGTACAATTATTGTATTAAACATTGGCCACACGTTTGGGCATAGTGAGTGCGTGTGAGAGAGAGAGAGAGAGAGGTGCCTTGCATTCAACTTTTATGGTCTTTCTCAATTGGGGGTCTAATCCTTTCTTTCAATTATTGACTATTGAAATTATATGATTGAAGTTGAAAAAAATAAAGCGAATGAGAAAATATTGTATTATTCGGTGTATTTTGAATTACACTAAAACTATATATATATATATAGGTTAAGACTCAAACCTCTATATGTATATATACACTGAAATATTTTATTATCATGATCGTGAATATTATGTAAATATTAAGAGAATATTAAGTTAATTATATTAACACATATTGAGAGAACATTGGAATAAATTCTGTTTCTCCATCACAAAATGCACAGAAACTATATATATAGGTCCAAACTCGAATCTTATTAGAGTATACACTCTAATGTTCTTTTAATATACCATGAATATTTTGCTATCATGATGATGAATATTATGTAAATATTAAGAGAATATTAAGTTATCTAAATTATAGTAACACATATTGGGAGAATATTGAGTGAATATTGAATTACATAAATTACATTGTATGCACAACTTGTAGTACTTTTTTTTTATCTTGTGTTTGTGGTATTTGTTTTACTTATGCAGTCACGACCAATGGTTTAGTTACCAATTTGGTCTTTGTCTTCCCTATTGGAGGTGATGCAACATGTCTTTTTATGTGATATGAAAAACCCTGGAAAGCTTCTCTTTCATCTTGCACCGCAGAATGAAGCGAATGCATTGTCACTTTTTGCACTTAACTTCACCTTATATAAAACAAGCAAGTTAGAGAACTCAAGTTCACCTTTCTTCTTGCATCTCTTTCTTCTTCCAACACAGAATCAAGCAAATCCGCTATCCGATTTCGTCTATCAATGCAACATGTATTTTTTCATGTGAACCAGATATACAGGTAACATTATTAAAATGAGTTGAATCTTTTTTCATCCTTCTGTAATTTTTACATTTTTTATTACTTTTCTAGCTTTTGCATCAACTTGTTGTATAATTTTTTTAAAGACGTTATGTGTTATGGGTTGTGACTTATATCTTCATCTATTTTTCAGGTTATAGAGCTTGACTTAAACATCAAATGGGATAACACATTGAAAAATCTCACACTGTTAATTTGGATAAGGATTCGAGCAAATCAGTGTGACCATTCAAGAGAAATACATAGAAGAATCAATTGTGTAATCTCTTCCTAACTTTGGCAAGAGAAAGATAATTTCTGGTATCTTTGTCAAACATGGTGTCATGATTGAAGAATCCTCTAGTCCGAGGAAGATTTATTGGCTAGATGAATCTCGATATTTCAGTGCATCAAGAGAAAACGATTGCGACAAATCCCAAAACATGTCAAATTTCCTCAACACACCATAAGAATTGTGAAAAGTGTTGAAAAAATTTAATCTTGATATTAGAACTTCTCGTATGTTTCTAGACATGCAATCTATAACCAATGTTACGTAAGAGAATTATATCAAGATAAAATTCGAAGAAAAAGAAGAAGAAAATCAAAAGAACTTTATTTATATTGATTGTTGAAGAAAATTACGAGAGAGAAGAAATTAAAAAAGCTAATGCAACAGAGAAGATTGTCCCTCATTGCTTGATTACAAAGTGTGGAGAAGGACCCTATTTAGATAAGAGTTTAGCTAGTGGAAAAAATGAAAGAAATTTGAATAAAATTGGTGAAAAGAAAAATAATAAAAAAATAAAGTTAATTTTTTAAATATTTAATGATTGAATAAATCAATCATTAATTAAATCAATTAAATATATAATGATTGACTAAATCAATATTAATAATTGATTAAATCAACCAAATATATATAATTGACCAAATCAATCGTAATGGTTAAATCAATCATAATAATTGACTAAATCAATTATTATGATTGAATGGTTGAAGTTGATTAGATCAATCATAATGGTTGACTAAATCAATCAATAAGTCTCATTTTGGTCTATCTCAACACTCTCCCTCAAGTTTGGCGAGTAAATATCTATGGAGTCTAACTTGTTGAGAATGTTTTGCATATGACTTGTCGCAGTTTCCTTAGTAAAAATATCAGCAAACTGCTCACTACTCTTCACATGAGGAGTAACTATGGTTTTGTCTTCAACCTTTTGGCGTACAAAGTAACAATCAACTTCAATATATTTTGTTCTCTCATGAAAGATAGGATTAGAAACAATGTGAATGGCAGACTGATTGTCGTAGAAAAGTTTCATTGGGTAAGAGACTTGAAATCCTAATTCTTCAACTGGTTGCTATTGTCATGGCTCTGTAGTCAGCTTCCGCACTTGATCTTGAAACTACGGATTGTTTCTTGCTCTTCCAAGACATGAGATTCCTACCAACAAACATACAATAGCCTGTGGTGGATTTTCTGTCGGTTGAATTTTCGGCCCAATCCGCATCACAATAGCCCACTATTTCTGAATTTTGATTGTTTTTCATGCAGATTCCTCTCCCGGAAGACCCTTTAAAATACCTAAGAATTCTTTTAGCCGCTTTCCAATGGCATACCTTAGGAGCATGCATATGCTGACTAATTTGACTCACGATATATGCAATGTCGGGTCTGGTGATAGTCAGGTAAATGAGCCTTCATACAAGTCTCTGGTACTTCTGTATATCTGTGAATAGTTGATCAACATCATTCCCTTCATCAGATGTTGAGATAGGGCTAATGGCCGGTTTTGCTCCCAATTTACCTATTTCCTGCAACAAATTAAGAGTGTACTTTCTTTGGGATAAGACAAGCCCCTTGTGAGAGTAGGCAAGTTCTATTCCTAGAAAATATTTAAGTACCCCTAAATCTTTAACTTCAAAACTAGATTTAAGAAAATTTCTAATTTGATCAATATGACTCATATCACTCCCAGTAATAATAATATCATTAACATATATGAGCACAATAGTGATTCTTTCATTATCAAGTTTAGTAAATAGGGAGAAATCACAATTGCATTTTTTTAAAATTGTTACTGAGAAGTGCAGAGTTTAGTTTTATATACCAGGCCAGAAGAGATTGTTTGAAACCGTAGATGGCTTTCTTTAATCTGCACACTTGTCCTTCATGACTTTGGTTGAGCCTTTGAGGCAGATGCATGTAAACCTCCTCTTCCAGCTCTTCTTGCAAGAAAGCATTCTTTACATCCATCTGGTACATTGGTCAGTTCTTATTGATCACAAGAGACAAGAGGACCCTTATAGTGTTCATCTTCGCTACGGGTACAGTCCACTCCATAAGTCTGGGTAAACCCCTTGGCTACAAGTCTAACCTTGTAGCGATCAATTGAACCGTCGCCTTTATGCTTGATCTTGTAGATCCATTTGCATCCAACTGCTTTCTTTTCTCTTGGGAGAGTCTTTATTTCCCAAGTCTTATTCTTTATGAGAGCATCTAGCTCTTCTTTCATTGCTTTCCTTTATTTTGTGTGATCATTGGTCTCATTGAAACTTCTAGATTCCTGTACTTGATCAATACCACTCAAAAATACTTAGTAACTTGAAGAAACGTTAGTAGTAGTATAATTGTTAGCAATGGAATAAGATGTGACTTTAGAGACGTAGTGATCCCATCTTGATAGAGGGACCCTCAGCCTTGTTAACCTTCTAAGTGGCAGTTAAGATGATGATGGATCAATAGATTCTGCATTTGCTTCTGAAAAAAGTGAGTCTTCTTGGATTTGGTCTCCCCCTTGCTCCTTACTTCCTTCAGTTTTGGGAAAACTTCTATCTTTGCTTTGCTCAGAATTTTTTGATAATTCTCTCTCTTGCTCTTGCTCTGAATCGTCCTCTTTATTAGATTGGAGAGAAGGGTTGCTAGCTTCTTTAGGAGTTAACAAGAAAACATACAGATCTTCCTTTTCTGGTATTCTCTCTTCACTTGTATCTGCAAAATAAAAATTATTTTCTACAAATATCACATCTTTTGATGTGTATATTTGGTTAGTTATAGGATCATAACATATATAACCCTTTTGAAATGACCCATATCCTATGAAAACACACCGCTTCCCTCTTTTATCTAATTTATTTCTAAATTGTTCTGGTATATGTACATAGCATATGCATCCAAACACTTTTAAGTGAGTAATATTTGGCTTGGTTTTAGTGAGAACTTTTGAGAGAGATTAATCTTAAAGTATCTTAGTGGGTAAGCGGTTAATTAGATGAGCTGCGGTACTAATAGTATCGCTCCAAAATATTTTAGGCATGTTTGCATAGAACATGATTGTTCTTGCTATTTCAAGTAAGTGTCGATTTTTTCTTACGGCTACTCTATTTTGTTGGGGGTATATAGGCATGAAATTTGATGAATTATTTTCTTTTCTTCTAGAAAATTTGTGAATGTTTGATTAATGTATTCCCCTCCATTATCTGTCCTAAGCATTTTTATGTTTGCGTTATATTTCCTAGTGACGAAATTGTAAAAGTTTTTAAATGCTTCGAATACTTGGGCTTTTGAAGTGAGCATATATACCCATGTGTATCTAGTCTTGTGATCAATAAATGATATAAAGTATTTAAAATCTCATCTAGATATTACAGGAGATGTCCAAATATCAGAATGTATAAGATTTAAAGCATTTTCATAAGTTGTTTCTGAAATCGGATAATCCATTCGAGTTTCTTTTCCGAAAATACAAGCTTCGCAACGTCTATCTTCACAATTTTTTGTTGGAAATAGATTTTTCAAAACTTGCTTACTAGGGTGACCTAATCTAGCATGCCATAAAATATAACTTTCTCCTTGATGTACCGTGTATATATGATTATCTTGACTCAAAAAATATAGATTGTTTCTTCTTAATTCCCCACCAATCACTTGGTTTGTTTTGAGATCCGAAAAAACAACATTGTCAGGATCAAATGTAACTTTACAATTTTGGTCCCTAGTAATTTGGCTAATAGATATAAGATTAGAGTAGAATTCGGGAATATATAAAGCATTAGTCTTTTTTTCGAAAAAATTAATTTTCTCAAATTTTCTTATATTTAAATTATGTCCATTGGCAACCTTGACTGTCTTATAGTTTGGAAGAGATTTCAGTTTCTTAAATTTATCATTATCCCTAACCATATGATAGTCGCAACCCGAATCTACCAACCAATCTTGGAAATTTAAAGTTGAGTTTAAGCAAGTACCTGGATTAATTGTTCCTTGCTTGACAAGCATCTTTGATATGATACTTTCGATAGTTGACTCAAGTGATGTATTCTGAGTCGCATTTGAGGACATTTGGTCTTTTCTCTTCATGTGTTCAGGCCTTAGGTGAGGATGAAGAAACCAACATCTTTCTTGTGAATGGTTTGGCTTTTTGCAATGAGCCATATCTTTTTGGCAATGTGGTGCACCTTATTGGCCACTTGCCCTTCTGTGGTCGAGTTGAAACCATACCCTTCTTCTTTGGATTGAGGAGTTTTCTCAAATTTCATACTTGCTTCTGCTCATTGGATCATGGCTCTTACTTCTTGATAGGAAGGAAAATCCTTCATTCGAAAGATTTCTTAACGAACATGTGCGAATTGTTCTCCAAGAGAAATGAGGAGGCCAAGGAGTTTTCCTCATTCTCTATTTTTTGTAAAATTTTGAGATCGGTTGTGATCGGTTTCAAAGTTTTGATCTCGTTCCAAAGGTCTTCATATTCGTCGAATAGTTGGGAGAGAGTCTTTTCATCTTTTTTTATATTGGCAATTTGTCTCTTTATCTCAAAAACTCTTCCTAAATTTGACTCTTGCCCATAAAGATTATACATTTGATCTCATAGGGATTTTGAATTTGGAGAGCAAGTGACCATAGTTCTATAACTTTGATCCATAGAACTTGTAAGTAGGATGAAAACTTGGTCATCCCTCATTTTCCATTCTTTAAATATTGGGTTCGACTCCTCAAGAGGATCCTTTGTAATGTGACCCAAGAGAATTCTTGAGTTTAAGGATCTCTTAATATGAGCAGTCTATTGGAAATAATTTGAAGATATAAGAAGAATGAAAAAAAATGATTGTGAATGAAAAGAATTGATTTGGGAAAAAGGATCACCTAACCTCGAAGAGGAAGGAATCGAAATTTGCTCTGATACCATGTTAAAAAATTTTAATCTTGATATTAGACTCCTCGTATATTTCTAAACATGCAATCTAGAACCAATGTTACGTAAGAGAATTATATCAAGATAAAATTCGAAGAAAAAGAAGAAGAAAATCAAAAGAACTTTCTTTGTATTGATTGTTGAAGAAAATTACAAGAGAGAAGAAAGAAAGCTAATGCAAGAGAGAAGATTGTCTCTCATTGCTTGATTACAAAATGTGAAGAAGAACCCTATTTATACAAAAGTTTAGCTAGTGGAGAAAAGGAAAGAAATTTGAATAAAATTGGTGAAAATGAAAATAATAAAAATAAAGTTAATTTTCTAAATATATAATGATTGAATAAATCAATCATTAATTAAATCAATTAAATATATAAAGATCGACTAAATCAATATTACTAAATAATTAAATCAACCAAATATATATAATTAACCAAATTAATTGTATAATTGAATATATAATGATTGACTAAATCAATTATTATGATTGAATAGTTGATGGTTGATTAGATCAATCATAATCAATAGTGTCTCATTTTGGTCTATTTTAACAAAAAGGTCCTCAAAAAATGGATATAGTCAATTTAGATAGAAACAATTGCTTGCAAATCCAATGTGTCGCAACAAGTATGCTCCCAATCATGTATATTTCAATATTAGAGGCTATTCGATAATTTAATAAATTATTATTGATTTAATAGTAATGATTTGATCAAATATTTCAATTTCTTTATTTTTTTATGTTTTCATATTTATAATGCATAAAATACAATTCTCTTATTTATTTGAATTTCCAAGAGATTTAGTTTCTCAGAGTTGCATTAATCAACCTGCTTTCTTTTTGATTCAGTACCCCTTTCATATTTTCACTCCTAATCTTTTAGTCACTTTTTCCCTTTCCAATTTTTTTTTTCATAATTTTTTTGTGCCCACATACCCAAATCCTTTTGGCCGGACACAGTGTTCTAACAAATGCACACATGACCACCAAAATAATTAATTGAGTTATTAGTATCTTAGTAATGAATTAAAAAAGATCCTGTCTCAAAGCACATGACCACCACACCAAATTAATTAATCGATAAATAATCTGCAAAGCTTACCTGTTAAATTGTCAAGTTTTTAGTTAAACCTGTTAGAAAATATCATGCATCATAATCAAATTAATTATTAAATAATATTATTTATTAGAATAAATTAATAATTGGTCTGATTTTGAGAATATTTGATTTCTTTTATTTTTATATTTTCATATTTGAAATAATGGGTTCTTTATAATCTAATATTCTAATATTTTAATGAAAATAATAAATTATTAGGATTTCATATTATTGTATTGTTTCTTTTATTTAATATGGTATAAGAGTCAAATCTAATTTTTTTAATAAAATCAATCATTTGAAGAGTACAACCTCTACATTCAAACTTTTCGTGCCAAATCATGAGGCATACCAATTTTTTGGCACTTGCTTTATTGCAAGGATAAGGAAGTGAAAATCTTGAGGGGGAAAAAAGAAAGAAAAATGTAAATCAAATTAAAAGTAGAATGGGACAATCACCACAGCATTTGTTTTGATGCATGCTTTTGTTGGTACGCACTTTTTTTTGTACTTGTTTATCGATACTTGAAAATATGATTAATCTAATTTAGATAGTTATAGATTTAATTTAGAAATTGACTCTTCTAACATCTTTTTTTTCATTCTCAAAAACCGAGATCTTGATTAAAAAAGTTTTGTGTCTGTCACTCGAATGAACAAATCTTAGATTCAAGTATTGAGAACTAAAAAAACTATGCTAGGAGAGTAGCCTCCAGAATGAGCAATGGCAAGTCCCAAACCAGATTAATCGAAATATAATTTTGAATGCCAATAGTATATACAAAAAAATGGGGAAAAGAATTAGTTCTCTTAATTAAAACTCGAATTCGAATCTTGAAAATAAAAAGAATTAGGTTCGGAAAGTTTCTCTTTACAAAAATTTTATAATAGTTCAGATCGGATTAACCGAAATTTTTTATTTCTTGTATTTTTTCTTCCGGCTGCTTTCATTTTATCTGTAAGGCAGGCTGTTATACCAACCTAACCCACCCCACCCTATATCCAGGTTTTGCCCCCACTATTTTAGTAACAACATGTAATAACATCATATATTAATTCATATTTACATTTTTTGAAAAATACACACGGGAGAGTTAGGACAGATTTATGTAAGAAAATTAATCCAACTCGACTTAACTGCATAGTCAAGTTTTCCAATTACATTTATTATATTATTATCTCAAACCGTGCAATGGTCAAGTGCGAGTCTAGCAGGTAACAAAAATTACTGCTCTATATAATGAAAATTAAAAAATATAATATAATATAAATTTTGAAATAAAATCGACAAAACATACATTTCTAATAATAGCATATTATTTAAATTCATATTACAACAAAAATTTGTAAGCACCAATTTGAAATTAAAACAAAAAAAAGAAACTATAAAACCAATCCATAATAAAATAAATAATGTAAACATAATTATAATAATATATAATAACAATTTACAAATTAAGAATAAAAATTATATAATTATATATTAGTGTAAACCATCAAGCTGCATACGAAAATTGAGAGGCCAGAGTTTAACCGAATTTAACGGACTTATGTCCACTTGTACTTGGAGCTGATTGGCATGATGTCATCTCTTGCCACCCTTTTTTTATTTGAGATTTGAATCCAAAATCATCGGATTGAAAGAAAAATATTATGACTATTAAATTGTTCCCTAAGAAACCTCTTGCTACCCTTCTAGCAAGAAGCAGTTCAACCTTTGGCTAAAAGAAATGTACCCAAACAAAAATGATTTTTCTCATGACTTAGAATTATCAAAAACTTTTCATAATTAAACATATCCAATTGTAATCAATTCTAACACATTTTTATGAAGCAACCCAGTCTTGAATATTGTTGTTGAGATGACTTTCTGATTAGGAAAGCTCTATCCACTTAGCTACAGGCACTAGATGATTATTATTGAGATGACAAACATTTTGAATATAAATTTAAAAAAATAATGAGTGCATTAGAAAAGTAAGTTCCAATTTTGAAACAGTCTCTAAAATTGAAATTACATTTTTGCTATTTACTAGATATAATCGAATGAAGACTTGTTTCAACCTTTAAAATGATAAATCCAACCAACCATAAACCATAAGAAGGGGACAATTTTAAACCCTTCGGTAAGAGGTATAAAACAACTATCCATAATCCTCCTAAACATGAACAAGAAATAAGTCTTTCTTACTCTTTTTTATGTCACTTCGGTAAGAGGGATACCTTCAAATAACTCTTTTAAACTATAACTTTTGTGTTAAATGCTAGCAACACATTAGGGCATAGAGTAGAGGTACAATGCATTCAACTTTATGGTCTTTCTCAATTGGGGACCTGATCCTTTCTTTCAACTATAGACACTAAAATTATGTGATTGAAGGTGAAAAAAATAGAGGGAATGAGAAAATGTTGTATTATTTGGTATAATTTGAATTACACTGAAATTATATATATATAGGTCCAGACTCAAACCTTAATATACTAACACTAAAATTTGATTTACTTATTTGTCCACAGTAACCCTAAAATTTGATTTACTTATTTGTTCACCGTCCATCACAAAGGGAACCTAAAGAACACGCGCCAGGTAGGGGTTGAACTTATAACTTTCTACTTAGAAAACAGACGCTCTATCCACTGAGCTACAGGCGCTAGATGATTATTGTTGGGATGACAAGCATTTTGAATATAAATTTGAAAAATAATGAGTGCATTGGAAAATTAAGTTCCAATTTTGAAACAGTCTCTAAAATTGAAATTGCATTTTTGCTATTTCCTAGATATGATCGGATGAAAACATGTGTCAATCTTTAAAATGATAAATCCAACCAATCATAAACCATAAGAAGGGGCACAATTTTAAACCCTTTGACAAGAGGTATAAAACATCTATCCATAGTTCTCCTAAACATGAACGGGAAATAAGTCTTTCTTACTCTTATTTATGTCCCTTTGGTAAGTGGGATACCTTCAAATAACTCTTTTAAACTATAAGTATTGTGTTAAATGCTAGCCACTCATTACGGCAAAGAGTAGAGGTACAATGCATTCAACTTTTAAACTATAACTTTTGTGTTAAACGCTAGCAACACATTAGGGCATAGAGTAGAGGTACAATGCCTTCAACTTTATGGTCTTTCTCAATTGGGGGCCTGATCCATTCTTTCAACTATAGAACACTAAAATTATGTGATTGAAGGTGAAAGAAATAGAGGGAATGAGAAAATATTGTATTATTTGGTATAATTTGAATTACACTAAAATTATATATATATAGGTTCAGACTCAAACCTTAATATGCTAACTCTAAAATTTGATTTACTTATTTGTCTGCAGTAACCTAAAATTTGATTTTCTTATTTGTTCATAGCCTATCACAAAGAGAACCTCAAGAACACGCGCCAGGTAGGGGTCGAACCTACGACTTTCTGCTTAGGAAACAGACGCTCTATCCACTGAGCTACAGGCGCTAGATGATTATTGTTGGGATGACAAGCATTTTGAATATAAATTTGAAAAATAATGAGTGCATTGGAAAATTAAGTTCCAATTTTGAAACAGTCTCTAAAATTGAAATTGCATTTTTGCTATTTCCTAGATATGATCGGATGAAAACATGTGTCAATCTTTAAAATGATAAATCCAACCAATCATAAACCATAAGAAGGGGCACAATTTTAAACCCTTCGACAAGAGGTATAAAGCATCTATCCATAGTCCTCCTAAACATGAATGCGAAATAAGTCTTTCTTACTCTTATTTGTGTCCCTTTGGTAAGTGGGATACCTTCAAATAACTCTTTTAAACTATAACTATTGTGTTAAATGCTAGCCACTCATTACGGCATAGAGTAGAGGTACAATGCATTCAACTTATATGGTCTTTCTCAATTAGGGACTTGATCCTTTGCTTCAATTATAGACCACTAAATTTTGTGTTGAAGGTGGAAAAAAATATAGAGTGAATGAGAAAGTGTTGTATTATTTTGGGTAATTTGAGTTACACTGAAATTATATATATAGGCCCAGACTCAAACCTTAATATATAAACACTAAAATTTGTTTTACTTATTTATTCATAGTCCATCACAAAGGGAACCCGATGAACACACGCCAAGTAGGGGTCGAACCTACAACTTTCTGCTTAGGAAACAGACGCTCTATCCACTGAGCTACAGGCACTAGATGATTATTGTTGAGATGACAAGCATTTTGAATATAAATTTGGAAAATAATGATCGCATTGAAAAAGTTCCAATTTTGAAACAATCTATAAATTTGAAATTACCTTTTTGCTATTTCCTAGATATGATCGGATGAATACTTGTGTCAACCTTTAAAATGATAAATCCAACCAACCATAGACCACAAGAAGAGGCACAATTTTAAATCCTTTGATAAGAGGTGTAAAACATCCATCCATAGTCCTCCTGAGCGTTAATGGGAAATAAGTCTTTCTTACTCCTTTTTATGCCCCTTCGGTAAATGGGATACCTTTAAATAACTTTTTTAAACTTTAACTATTGTGTTAAACGCTAGCCACACATTAGGGCATAGAGTAGAGGTACAATGCATTCAACTTTTATGGTCTTTCTCAATTAGGGACCTGATCCTTTCTTTCAACTATAGACCACTAAAATTATGTGATTAAAGGTGGAAAAAAATAAAGGGAATGAGAAAATGTTGTATTATTTGGTATAATTTGAATTATACTAAAATTATATATATAGGTTCAGACTCAAACCTTAATATACTAACATTAAAATTTGATTTACTTATTTGTCCAGGGTAACCCTAAATTTTGATTTACTTATTTGTTCACAATCTATCACAAAGAGAACCCACCCAAGACCCAATGGGAAACCTATGACTTTCTGCTTAGGAAACAAACACTCTATCCACTGAACTATAGGTGCTAGATGATTATTGTTGGGATGACAAGCATTTTGAAGATAAATTTGAAAAATAATGAATGCATTGGAAAATTAAGTTCCAATTTTGAAACAGTCTCTAAAATTGAAATTGCATTTTTGCTATTTCCTAGATATGATCGGATGAAAACATGTGTCAATCTTTAAAATGATAAATCCAACCAATCAAAAACCATAAGAAGGGGCACAATTTTAAACCCTTTGACAAGAGATATAAAACATCTATCCATAGTCCTCCCAACATGGAACGAGGTAAATCGTCCCTTTTACTTCCTTTAGGATACCTTCAAATAACTCTTTTAAACTATAACTATTGTGTTAAATGCTAGCCACTCATTAGGGTAGAGAGTAGAGGTACAATGCATTCAACTTGTATGGTCTTTCTCAATTTTGTTTTACTTATTCATTCACAGTCTATCACAGAGGGAACCTGATGAACACGTGACAGGTAGAGGTCAAACCTATGACTTTCTGCTTAGAAAACAGACACTCTATCCACTGAGCTACAAGCGCTAGATGATTATTGTTGAGATGACAAGCATTTTGAATATAAATTTGGAAAATAATGATTGCGTTGAAAAAGTTCCAATTTTGAAACAATCTCTAAAATTGAAATTACATTTTTGCTCTTTCCTAGATATGGTCGGATGAATCTTTGTGTCAACCTTAATGATAAATCCCACCAACCATAGACCACAAGAAGGGGCAGAATTTTAAATCCTTCAATAAGAGGTATAAAACATCCATCCATAGTCCTCCTGAACGTGAACAGGAAATAAGTCTTTCTTACTCCTTTTTATGTCCCTTCGGAAAGTGGGATACCATTAAATAACTCTTTTAAACTTTAACTATTGTTTTAAATGCTAGCCACACGTTAGGGCATAGAGTAGAGGTACAATGCATTCAACTTTTATTGTCTTTCTTAATTAGGCACCCGATCCTTTCTTTCAACTATAGACCACTAAAATTATGTGATTGAAGGGGAAAAAATAGAGGAAATGAGAAAATGTTGTATTGTTTGGTATAATTTGAATTACACTAAAATTATATATATAGGTTCAGACTCAAACCTTAATATACTAACACTAAAAATTGATTTACTTATTTCCGACTGTTAACCTCAAATATTTGATTTTCTTATTTTGTCTTTCTATGGAACATGGAGGAAAATGAGAAAAATGGTAGTATTTATTGGGTATATAATTGTGAATTACACTAAAATTATATATATATATATGTAGGATGACCAAACCATAATATGCTAACTCTAAAATTTCAAATTTGATTTCACTATTTGTCCTGTAGACCTCAAAATTTGATTTTCTTATTTGTTACAGTTATCACAAAGAGACCCTCAACACGCTTTTGTGGGTGTCGAGACCTACGACTTCCTGTAGGAAACACGCCTCCATCTTATCGAAATACAAAGCTAGATGATTATTGTTGGGCTGCAAGCTTACTTGAATATAAATTTAAAAAATAATGAGTGCATTGAAAATTAAGTTCCAACTTTAGAACTGATCTAAAATTGAAATTGCATTTTTGCTATTTCCTATATATGATTGGATGAAAACTTGTGTCAACCTTTAAAATGATAAATCCAACCAACCATAAACCACAAGAAGGGGCACAATTTTAAACCCTTCGACAAGAGGTATAAAGCATCTATCCATAGTCCTCCTAAACATGAATGCGAAATAAGTCTTTCTTACTCTTATTTGTGTCCCTTTGGTAAGTGGGATACCTTCAAATAACTCTTTTAAACTATAACTATTGTGTTAAATGCTAGCCACTCATTAGGGTAGAGAATAAGAAAAAATAATGTATTCAATTCAAAGGGTCTTTTCTCAATTTTGTTTTACTTATTCATTCACAACAATCTTTTCGCGAAGGGAAATGTCACATGAACACGTGACAGTAGGAGGTCAAACTTTATGATCATTATAGAAATGAGACTAAAATTGATCAATTTCGCATTACAAGCGCTAGATGATTATTGTTGAGATGACAAGCATTTTGAATATAAATTTGGAAAATAATGATTGCGTTGAAAAAGTTCCAATTTTGAAACAATCTCTAAAATTGAAATTACATTTTTGCTCTTTCAATAGATTTTCGAATTTAATTTTTGTTATTCCTTAATGATAAATCCCAAAATATAGAAACAATTTTTAATTTTAAATAAATATAATTAGTTAATAAAACTCTTTTTATAGTCCTATTATTTAAAATAATCTTTAATATTATTTTTATGTCCCTTAAGGAATGGGATACCATTAAATAACTCTTTCTTTTCTATTGTTTTAATGCTAGCCACACATTATAGATTGTACAGGCATTCAATTCAAATCTTCTTTTTGGCTTCTTATCCTTCTTTCAACGACCTTTACTTGTTTATCGGACATCTAAATGAGATGTTACTCAATGTTTACAAATTATCTTTGGTTTTCATTATTTTTCTAATCTTCTATTTCCTATTTGAACTACAACCTCGAATTTCGACTTTATTTGATGAAACAATGATTTGTCCTGGCGCCGGGGCGCTTAGACGATTTTGTTTTGGCTTCAAGCAGGTAAGGGAATATAAATTTAAAAAAATTTTGTGCATTGGAAAAAAAAGAATGAGTGAAAAAGTAAGTGAAATGAAATTTGATTTTGCTTAATTTCCAATTGAAATTGCATAAAACTATATATTTAATGTATTTAGATGATAAACATTGCAACAACTTAAATTTATAAGAATCCAACCAACGATAAACCACAAGAAGGGAAAAATTTAAACCATTTGACAAGAGGTATGAAAACAGTCTATCCATAGTCCTCCTAAACATGAATGGGAAATAAGTCTTTATTACTCTTTCAAATGTCTCTTTTAAAAATGGGATACCTTAAATAACTCTTTAAAAATATGAGTATTGAAATGTATGAATTCAACTTTTATAATTTATAGGGAATTATGCATTCAACTTTTTGGTCTTTCAAATTTTAGACTTGATCCTTTTTTTGATTTGAACCACTAAAATTGGAAATGAAATAGTAAAATAAAAAAGAATAAAAAAAATAGAAAATGAAAAGATTAATTGGAAATGTTGTATTATTTGGGGTAATTTGAGATACCTTTAAATAACTGTTTTAAACTATAAGTATTGTGTTAAATGCTAGCCACTCATTAGGGCATAGGGTAGAGGTACAATGCATTCAACTTTTATGGTCTTTGTCAATTAGGGACCTGATCCTTTCTTTCAATCTTAGACCACCAAAATTATGTGATTGAAGGTTAAAAAAAATAAATAAATAAAAAATAAAAAATTGTGGGAATGAGAAAATGTTGTATTATTTGGCGTAATTTGAGTTAATTTGATAAATTATACAGATTAAATGATAAAGGCCTTACTGTATACTATGATTGTTGATCACAGTCCATCACGAACGTGAACACACGCCGGGCGGTCGAGCCTATGACTTCGACTTTAGGCGTTCGAAATATCCGTCGAGTTATAGGTGCTAGATGATTATTGTTGAGATGACATGCATTTTGAATATAAATTTGGAAAATAATGATTGCATTGAAAAAGTTCCAATTTTGAAACAATCTCTGAAATTGAAATTACATTTTTGTTATTTCCTAGATATGATCAGATAAAAACTTGTGTCAACCTTTAAAATGATAAATCCAACCAACCATAGACCACAAGAAGGGGCACAATTTTAAATCCATTGATACGAGTTATAAAACATCTATCCATAGTCCTCCTAAACGTGAACGGGAAATAAGTCTTTTTTACTCTTTTTTATGTCCCTTTGGAAAGTAGGATACATTTAAATAACTCTTTTAAATTTTAACTATTATGTTAAATGCTAGCCACACATTAGGGCATATAGTAGAGGTATAATGCATTCAACTTTTATGGTCTTTCTCAATTAGGGATCTGATGCTTTCTTTCAATTATATACCCTAAAATTATGTGATTGAAGGTGAAAAAAATAGAGGTGATAATTTAAATTTACTTGTAATTTGAATTACACTGAAATTATATATATGGGACCAAGACTCCAACCTTAATATACTAACACTAAAATTTGTTTTACTTATTTGTTCATAGTCCATGAGAACCTGATGAACACATGCCACTTGATTTTGGAATTAAACTTAACAGTATCTACTAAGCTACAGGCACCGGATGATTATTTTTTAGATGAAAAGCCTTTCGAGTATAAATTTGTTAGTGCGTTGGAAAAGAAAATTCCAATTTTGAAACAATCTCTAAAATTGAAATTACAATTTTGTTGTTTCCTTGATATGATTTGATGAAGACTTTTGTCAATCTTTAAAATGATAAATCCAATCAATCACAAACCACAATTAGGGGTACAATTGAAAACCCTTCAATAAGAGGTTTAAAACATCTATCCATGGTCCTCCTAAACGTCAATGGGAAATAAGTCTCTCATGCCCTTTTGTGTCCATTCAGTAAGAGCGATACCTTTAAATAACTCTTTTAAACAATAATTATTTTATTAAATGCTAACCACTCATAAGGGCATACAGAGAGAGAGGTGCATTGCATTCAACCTTTATGTTCTTTCTCAGTTGGGAACCTGAACCTTTCTTTCAATTATAGGCTATTGAAATTATGTGATTGAAGGTGAAAAAGAAATAAAATAGAAGGAAGTATTATTGGTCTTAGGTCAGGACTCAAACCTTAATAGAGTATACACTCTAATATGGTCCTAACATACAATGAGTATTTTATTATCATAATGGTTAATATTATGTAAATATTAAGAGAATATTAAGTTACCTAAATAACATTAACAAATATTGAGAAAATATTGAGTATATTGAATTATCTAAATTACATTAATTGATAGGAAAACAAAGAAAAAAAGTTTTAACATTGTATGCTATCTTCTGCTAGTAGTATTTGTATTTTGTATTACTTATTTGGTCTCAGACCATGACCATCACAAAGACAACTTGATGAGTAGTGGTTGAACTTATGACTTTCTGCTTAGGAAACCGACGCTCTATCTACTGAGCTACAAGCACAGGATGATTATTGTTGCGATGACAAGCATTTTGGATATAAATTTGAAGAATAATAAGTGCAAAACAGTCTCTAAAATTGAATTACATATTTGTTATTTCCTTGATATGATCAGATGAAGATTTGTGTCAACTTTTAACATGATAAATCCAACCAACCACAAACCCCAAGAAAGGGCACAATTGAAACCCTTTGATAAGAGGTATAAAACATCTGTCCACAGTCCTCCTAAACATGAACAAGAAATAAGTCTCTCTTTCTCTTTTATGTCCCTCGGTAAGACGGATACCTTAAATAACTCTATCAAACTATAACTATCGTTTTAAACACTGGTCACACATTAGGGCATAGAGTAGAGGTGCATTGCATTTAACTTTTATGGCCTTAGACCACTGAAATTATGTGATTGAAGGTGAAAAAAAATAAAGGAAATAAGAAATTCAGTGTCAAACTTTGATAAAGTACATCACAAAATACACTGAAATGTTTCATTATCATGATGTTGAATATTATGTAAACATTAAGAGAATATTAAGTTACCTAAATTATATTAACACATATTTAGAGAATATTGGAATAAATTCAATTTCTCTATCACAAAATACATTGAAACTATATATATAAGTCCAGACCCGAATCTTATATATTAGAGTATACACTCTAATGCACTTTTAATATATGATGAATAATTTATTATCATGATATTGATTATTATGTAAATATTAAGAGAATATTAATTTACCTAAATTATATTAACACATACTGAGAGAATATTGAGTAAATATTGAATTACCTAAATTACTTTTAATTAACAAAAAAATATTAGCATTGTATGCATAAGTTGTAGTACTTTTTTTTGTTTATCTTGTTCTTGTGGCATTTGTTTACTTAAATGAGTGAAGAGAATAAAAATAAAAATCCCTAGCTAGCTTCTCTTTCGCCGCACGCCGCAGAATGAAGCGAATGCATTGTCCCTTTTTGCAAGCAGATTAGAGAGCTCAAGTTCTCCGTTCTTCTTGCTTCTCTTTCTTCTTCGGACACAGAATCAAGCAAATGTGCTGTCCCTTTTCGTCTATCAATACTACGTGTATTTTTTCATGTGAACCAGATATATAGGTGATATTCTCAACTATTAAAATGAGTTGAATCTTTTTTTAACCTTTTGTAATGAAAATTTTGCATTTTTTATTACCTTACTTGCTTTAGCATCGACTTGCCACATAATTTTTTTAAGACGTGATGTGTTATGGGTTGTGACTTTTATCTTCACTTGTTTTTCAGGTTAGAGAGCTTGACTTAAACATCAAATGGGATGACATACTGAGGAATCTCACACTGTAAACTTGGATAAGGAATCGAGCAAATCAGTTTGACCATTCAAGAGAAATACATAAAAGAATTAATTGTGGTAATCTCTTTCCAACTTTGGGAAGAGACAGATAATTTCTGTTATCTTTGTCAAACATGGTGTCATGATCGAAGAATCCTCCAGTCGAAGGAAGAATTATTGGCTAGAGGAATCTCATTTTCAGTTGCATCTCCTGCAATCTTTTGAAGAGAAAAGAATTGCGACAAATCTGCATAACTTGTAAAATTTCCTCAACACACTATAACAATGGTGAAAAGGTCTTCAAAGAATAGATATGGTCTCTTTAGATAGAAACAATTGCCTACATGTCCAATGCGCTGCAACAAAGGATGCTCCAATTATGTATTTTCCATTTCTTTTGTGTTCCCACCCCTGGTATCCGGAGTCATACTCCGACTAATTCAATTCAAGCATCTGCAGGAACTCTATTTAAGGAGCAGTTTTCCCAATGTAATCTTTCTCCTCTCAAATTTCGAATCCAAAACTTGGGGGCCAGCTTCAATCATGTATATTTCAATATTAGAAGCTATTTGATAATTTAATAAATTAGAATTGATTTAATTGTAATGATTTGATGGAATATTTCAATTTCTTTATTTTTTATGTTTCATATTTATAAATATGCATCAAATATAATTCTCTTATTTATTTGATTTTCTAAGAAATTTAGTTTGTCAGAATTGCATTAATCAACATGCTTTCTTTTTGATTCAGTCCTATTCTTTTTGTCATTTTTCCACTTCAGTTTTTTTCATTTTCTTTGTGCTCACATACCCAAATCCTTTTAGCTGGACACAGTGTTCTAACAAATTCACACATATGACCACCAAATTAATTAATTCAGTTATTAGTATCTTACTAATGAATTAAAAAAGATCTTGCGTCAAAGCATATAACACAAATATATCGATAATTAATCTGCACACCCTCATCTGGTTGAGCCTTTAATTCTAAGCTTTTGAAGTTGCCTGGTTAAACCTGTTAGAAAATATCATGTATCTAAATCAAATCAAATATTAAAAAATATTATTTATTAAAATAAATTAATAATTGATTTGATTTTGATAATATTTGATTTTCTTTTATTTTTATATTTCCATATTTGTAATAATGGTTTCTTTATGTAAATCCAAAATATTCTAATATTTTAATGAAAATAATTAATTATTGGAATTTTATATTATTATATCGTTTCTTATATTTAATATGGTATCAGAGTCATGTATAAATTTTTTAATAAAATCAATCATTTGAAGAGTACAACCTTTACATTCAAACTTTTCATGCCAAATCATGAGGCATACCAAATTTTTGGCACTTGCTTTATTGCAAGGATAAGGAAGTGAAAATCTTGAGGGAAAAAAGAAAAGAAAGAAAAATATAAATCAAATTAAAAGTAGTAATGGGACAATCACCACAGCATTTGTTTTGATGCATGCTTTTGTTGATACGCGCTTCTTCTTTTTTTTTGATACTTTCTCATTGATATTTGAAAATATGACTAATCTGTTTCGAATAGTTATGGGTCTAATTTAGAAATTAACAATTCTGATGTCATTTTTTTTATTCTCAAAAATCGAGATTTTGATTTAAAATGTATAGTGTCTGTCAAAGTAGCCATAAGTCATTGGTGTTGATATGCACTTCAAGAGAGACCGGGGATTAAATTGGCAATAATATATCGGAATTGGAAGCCTAGATGCTTTTCTATTCCCTTGGACTTTTCACTGAAATATCTTGCAAAAGTCTTTTATTTCATCATCGTAAAGATGAGTCCTCTCTGTCCATGGACCAGAACAAGCCCATCATTAGGCCTTATTATTGGCCATAATTCTCTCAGTCCATATCCATCAGCTTTAGGCGTGGACACTTGCTCAAGATCACAAGCACGAGGGGTTTAGCTGGATGATTTTTTCTTGGAGATTGTTCGTGTGCGATACATCTAATAACATCTCCCCAGATCCAAGCAATACTTTTGTAATAGATAGAGTTAATCGGTAACTTGTCCTATGGGTTTAAATATTTTAAATAAACTATGTCGACAAATGGTAGATTTAACGGGGAGAGAGACTAACAAAAAGTCGACTTAGTGGGATATAACGATAATTTCTTTAATCAAATTTCAGATTCAAGTATTTTGAGAACTAAAAAAACTATAATAGGAGAGTAGCCTCCAGAATGAGCAACGGTAAGTCTCGAATCAGATTAATCAAAATATAATTTTGGATATCGATAGTATATATAAAAAATGGGAAAAAAGTTAGTTCTCTTAATTTAAAACTCGAGTTCGAATTTTGAAAATGAAAAGAATTACGTTCGAAAAGTTTCTCCTTAAAAAAATTTGATAATAGTTCAAATCGGATTAGCCGAAATTTTTTATTTTTTGTATTTTTTTCTTCC